>PKSG01000276.1:32981-76826 GCA_002916505.1 Tolypocladium paradoxum
CCAGCACGAGCAACACGAGCCAGCCGGCGACAAGTTACATGTGGCTTTGCGGACGGGCCGGCATACTTGTACTTCGCATACCATCGCTGCAAAGCTGCACCTTTGGAACAACGGATGGGCCAGGGCGTGGCTGCGGCCTGCCTGCCTGCAAGCCGGGTCGGGCCCACCGTTCCTGGCCGGATCGGGAAATACGCCGGGGGTCCGGCGCCGTCGCAGGCCCGAGCTTCTCAGTCTCCGCGTGTCTACGAAGTATTGCTCGTACTTGCTCGTGCTTTGAACGGTGTTGTTGGCTGCAGCCGGTGCAGCTCTACAAGTACATGCTCGTACGTCTGTCTGCTGCAGCCCGCCCGTCCTGCTTGTCGCATCGTCGCGTCGCTGCTGACACCATGCCCAGCACTCTCGTCGGCGGCCCGAATGCCTCGGCTGCTGGCAGCTGATTGGACTCTCCGCCTCCGAGAGAGCGCCACGCACGGCACTGGCGAGGCGGCTGCAGTTGGCGCAGGCCCCAACGTGCCTTGGCGATGGTGGCACCCATGTGCCGTAGGCAGGGTGTTGGTCGACCGACGGCACGCATGTACACGGCATGATTGTTGACGGATCTGACGATACGGCACCTCTGGGCGTTGGTTGTTGGCCTCGGCCGACGGGCCACTCACTGCAGATCGCGCTCCCTCGGGCCTCTACACGTCGTGCTCGCTCACAGTCTCCCAGACGAGCAAACCGTGCTCGTGTCCCCAACAAAGCCAACGACTTGCCCAGCGAGCCTGGGCCACGCCGTGGCTGGCGCAGCCCGCAAGCCCTGCAAGCCACACCAAGCCACGAGCCCCATGGAGGCATGTAACGTTGCCCTGCGAATCTGCTAGTTTGAAGCCTCGGAGCTGCATCGCTAGCTTCGCTTGACATACGCACAGGCGTCCCATCACACGTTGGATCCCGCTCTCCCGCTTCCGCCCTGTGGGGATCCAGCCTCGGTGGCAGCACTGGCTGATTGGAACGTCCCTCCCGATCCCACGTCGCCTGCCATGTCCGCACAAAAGGGCATGGACCGTACGGGGTCCTGTTCGTCTGTCCGTGGTGTGTGGCTTCAAACTTCAAGCAGCATTCATCTTGTCCCTTGGCTGACCTCTAGGCCTACTACGTCCCCCTCGTTGCCTTCTCCCCTTTTGGAGAACCTCCAAACACACAGACAGAGAAACAAGCGACGGACAAACTTTTCTCTTCTTCCTCCAGAGCAGCCAACCCTTCATAACATGGCGCTTCCTCGGCTCCCGTTTCCTTCATCCCATTCCCGCGTGCAATCCCCCCCGACGCCGAGTCGCTTGCATAAAAACCAAACACAAAAATTCAAATCCCATCTGATACCCTGAAACATGGAAAGTTCAACATGTCAAAGTCCATGCATGCCACGTGTCCCACGCCGAGCTCAAGCTTCTTTTCCGCTTCCCAAGAACGCTGAGCCCGGCTGACCTCTGGCCGTTCAACTCTTGACGTCCTTCCATTCGTTTCCTGTCCTAGAGCGAAAACAAGTTCGCCCATTGACACTGGCCCAGTGTGCTACCCCTGCGAGGGCAAGCACCGCGTCTCTTGTAATGTATGGTGGCAAATATCTGTCCCGAACCCGTATAAATGTGCTTGCGCGTCCATCGTTTCTGAAACCATCATAATACAGACCGAACCCAATGTCCAAAGACCCAACGCCGTTCTGTTGTGTGACAACAACTGTCGCCACGGGTCGTCAAGCTCGTATCGGTTTGTCCGCAAAAGAAAAAAAGAAAAAAAAAAGGGGGGTGGGCCGGCAGGATAAAAATAAGGAGATAATCCGGGGTATCAAAGATGAATGTAGGTACTAATTAGGAATATGTGCGCGAGGGTAGGTAGGTGGATAAGGTAGGTAAAATGGCATCCAGCCCCATTGGATGGAGCATCAGTAGGGTCATTCGACAAGGAAAGGGTGTCAAATTCGTGGCAGCAAGCTCATCATCCTTGCGCCGGGGTAGGAGTTTGGCCGCCGCGATCGCGGGACATCCACGCGAACAGGTCGGCGCGCGACGTTCCTGCTCCAGAGGCGACCGGTGTGGGCGGTTCAAAGTCCCGTCGAGGTCCCGTCTCGCGGGGTTCTAGCAGGAGGCTCTTGCGGTAGTACGTGACCTGGACGTTTCCTTGATCGCCGTCGCGGACCCGCCGGACCTGGGCAGCAAGCCAGTCCTGCATATCGGGCACCTCCACCAGCCGGTACGGGATTTGGAATCGTTGGAGCTCGCCGATGATCTTGGCAGTCCGGGAATGCTTGTCAAAGTTGACGACCGTGAGGCCACCTGCGCCATCCTCCTCCGACTGGGTGCCGAGTGACATTTGCTTGGTGGCAGGGTTGCCAATGTCGACAAATGTCAAGTCGGTCAGGTACATGCCCAGGAAGGGCAGGCACGGAGGAACATGGTCGTGGAGCCGAGTTCGCAGAACCTTGTTGTTCTGTGACGGCTCCACGATTTCCTGGAGCTTGCTCAGCATCTCCTTGCGCTTGAGCGAGACGGCATCCCACGTCTTGCGGAGACGGCTGATGGTGCTGCTGTTCAGGCTGCAGATGATGGCCATCAGCCCGTCATAGTTGTGGAGCTCGTGGCACTGGTGCGCGACCTTGATCCACTGCTTGATGACGGCAGCCCGCTTCTTAATCTCAGAGTACTGGAGAATAGTCTCCGCCACCAGGTTCGACAGGTCCGTCGATAGGGACGACATGGCCTTGACATGCGGCGCATCGACTCCGCCATTCTTCATCCACTGCGAGGCGAGCAGCTCCTCCGGCAGGATGGAGCAAAAGATGCTCATCTGCTTTATGGTCAACTGGCGCGCCAGCTCCAGAGGCTCAAAGTCCAATATCGTAGGCATGTTGCCTCCGGCCTTGAACGAGCTCAACAAGTTCTGTTGGCTCTTGGAAATGGCCGGCTGGGGCAGCGGTGTGTCCGCCGGCACGTATTGGGCAATCGCCGTGCTTGTCTTGCCCATGGACGACACCAGCCGGGGTACCAGCGAGCCCTCCCCGGAAACGCGCTTCGCCAGCTCCAGGAGTCGGCGTCCTGCCGAGGGGAGCACGGAGCCGAGCTTGACTTCCGCGAAAGGCATGATGAGCTTGAGCGCCTCTCGGTCAGTCTGGTCCCTCCAGTGAGACTCGAGCCAGCCCTTGAAAGCATTATATACTCTCAGGCGGACTGGGCCCGACATGTGAGGAGACTCGCCCACGTAGTCGAAGCGGTCAATGAGCGCCTCCGTCAGCTTCACCGGCGTGCAGAACAGCCGGAAAGTGAGGTAAAATGTCGAGACAAACGCCGCATCCGGCGTAGACTCGTGGGTGGTGAGGCGTTCGACCAGCGCAGGTAGGGAGCCGCCGGTAACCTGGCCCTCCTTGTTAAACATGAGCTCGTGCGCATAGGTCCTCTCCAGAAGCCTAGTCTCAACATCCTCGGCTTCCTCCGCTTGCGAGAAGCTGCCCGTGGCGCTCAGCTCAGACATGGAGGGTTGACTACGTGGTACCAGCGTATGGTCTGGGGTGGTTGCCCGGGTCGAGGTTTGCGAGACGATGCTGGTCTCCGAGTCTCGGCTCAGGTAGGTGGCGCTGCTGCCGGCACTCGAGGCCGCGAGAGCATCGAATCGAGAGGAGTGCAAGTCAAACTCGCTCCGCGAGCTGTCAACCGCGCCATGGTCCGATGGATGGGAAAGTGCGGTGCAGAGCTCGGGCAAGGGAGGCAGCGTCGGCCGAATGGATGAGACTGAGGATCCCGCGCTCGAAGCGTTGTCGTCGTTCAAGGATGCAGGCCGAGACGACACAGGAGAGTTGCTTTGTCGAGGTTCCGTGGGAATAGTGATCCTCGGGACTTGGGGCAGCGGCTTGTCGACTCCGCCGGCCGTCGGCCGCCTCAGTACTGGAGCCGCCGACTCGCAGGTCTGGGAAGACTCTGCGGCGCAGCTGACAACGTCTGAACGATCCGTGACCGACGGGGTTCCTGCCCGCTCCTCCACGACCACGTCCAGAATGCTCAAGTCAATGCCCAAGGCGTTCTCCTCAAGCTCGAACTCGAAGTCCCCAACTCTCTCGATTGCGGCCTTTGTCTTGGCAACGCACTCACCGGCGGCCCTGACGCATCCGGTGGCTGCCATGAGCAGAATGCTGTTGTCTTGCGGCATGATAATGTCCGCCCCCTCGGTCGCTGCGTGGGCTAGAGTGTCCCGCGCCGAGAAAACCAGGACTTGGATGCGTTCAAACATGGCTACGCGAACTATGCTCAGCCCCGCGGACTTTGAGGTGTTGTATGCGCAGACGCCGTCGATGACTGCCAGAAGCTCTCCCCCCGACGTGGCGGACTGCTTGATGGCGAAGGCGAGCTCGGGTCGTGAGTGAGACTGCAGATGCAGCCTGCCGATAAAGGACCCCAGGTGCGAGAGGAGCTTGTCGTGGCTGCGGTTGAGGCGCTCGGAAACCAAATGCTGCGGCCTGGACAACGGGGAGGGTCCAGCCAGTGACACCCGATGCGCCATCCCGGAAGAGAGGCGGTTGACCTGCTGCAAGCTCCCCTGAGAGAGTCTGTTCTGGTTGAAGGTCGCGTGGGGGTTGGAGTTGACTGAGGCGTTGAGAGACGACATGCGCTTGCCCCAGGGGGTGTAGAAGGTGTGCGTGGCCTCGCTCGACTCAGACGTTGCAGTACTGCCACCCATGTCATCAGTCGTTGCACGGGATCCTGCCTCGCTGGCACTCTCGTGTCGCTGGTGCTCAAAGGTCGCCCGGTCTGCGGGAGGCGTGGGCGGAATGTACGATTCCTCGGCGACGGTAGCCATGACGGTTACTGCGGCCGGGGCGCGGGCCCTCCTGTCGTCCTCCAGAACATCGAGAAAGCGGACGCCTTTGGTTACAATCTTGAACGCCTTGAGGATCATTTCGTCAATAATGTCGTTGGCATTTTCAGGGGGGTGGAGAGTTCCCCTTTGGCACTCTTGTAACCGTTTGGCCGTCTTGACTAGTGCAGACAACTCCGATAGCAGGGACTTTCGACCCCTTCGGAGAGCCTCGCTCCTTTGAACGATGGCAGACTCCCTACTCAAGCAGTTGGTGCGTTCCTAAAGAGACAACCAGATTAGAACGGCGTCCTTGGCATCTACGGCGGGTACATGACAACTTACGAGGAGGAAGCGGACGCCAGCGATGATGCCCTTCATGAACTCTTGGTTTCTGAATATCTCGTTATCGTTGACCGACGTGCTCCTCAGGAGGTCCCAGAAGTTGAGGAGCGCCTTGAGGAGGCTGCGCATATCTTCTGGCTCATACGCCTCGCAGTAGTTTGTGGGCAGCCATCCTCTCGCGCCAGTCGCCAGCAGGGTTCCGTCCGCCCATCCGTTGGTGTGAACGGAGTGCACCAAGACGACATCGCCCTCGTCCAGGGGCAGCGTAACGCTCGAGTCGGACATGGCATAGCTGGGGTGGAAGGGGTAAAAGGCCCGCAGGAAGTTGTGGAAGACTGGCGGGGCGAGAGGTTCGGGCGAAAGGTCCTCCTGGGAGCCATTGGGGGTAGCCGGGGGAGTCATCTGGGATTGCAAGTAGAGATTCGTGTAATGGTGAGAGTGGTACGATCCATTGGCGACGTATTCCGACTGGGACTTGGGGATGTCCAGGGGAGCCACGTAAAGATTGGCTCGCAGGGCGTGATCGCTCAGCATTGCGATTGCTGTGATCGGCAGATGTGCCCTAGGGTCATCGGGCTGTGGCCTGGCTGTCAAAGGTCGACGACCACTCCCGGACAACGGCCAGCCGCGCCCTGTTTCCAAAGCAGTCTCGCGTTCTATCCAAGCAGAACAACTGGCGAAGTAGAGCTGTGAGGTGAGGTGAGGTGCAGTCGGATCGAGGCGGGTCGAGGCGGGTTGGCTGCAGCTACAGACAAGCTAGCTACCCTGCGGGAGGGTGTTGGATCGGAGCCGCGATGGAGCTGGGACTTCCTGGCCGCAGAGCAGCCAGTGATGGATGCTCGTCGTCGGCTCTGGACAGCGAGATTCGTCATCAGCAAGGTCCACGGCGCGCCTCGGGTGTTGTGGCAAGAAGCATTGAGCCGCGTCTGGAATGAAGGAGAGAGGAGGCGGGAGGGGAGGGCGAGAGGTACGGAGTAGTAGAGGTAGAGGTCGAGGAATGCAGACGCGGATGTCGATGACCTTGCAGGTCCACGGCAGCGCTCCCACACCAGCAGGCAGGCCAGGCATGGGCTGGACAAGGCAGGGAAGACAGAGCGAGAGATGCAACGATGCTGGCGACTTACAGGCTTCGTCTCAGCCGAGAGCAGAGCAAACGCTGTGAGGTGACGTGCTCAACGGGGCAGGTTTGTGCCTTGCAGCACAGCGTCGGCCCGAGTCACGCCGGAGCACAGGTGGAGGGCAGCACAGCGAGTGTGATGTCGCCGCAACAAGCGAATGTGCTGGCCTGATGAATTTTGTGCTTTGCCCGCGCGGTTGATGCAATCAATTGCAACTGCGGGAGGAGGAAGACAGACGACAGACAGGCGGGAAGAATTGTCGAGGGATGGCAACCTGGATGTCGAGAGGCGAGAACAGGCCTGCTGGAGCACGGACAAGGGGAAGGCGACGGGGGTGTCTTGTCTTTTTTTGCGGGTCTTGGGCCTTGGTCGAGGGGTCAGGGACCTCTGGGGACACCATGCGCAGTCGGCACGATGGCTTTGGCCGTGCAATTGCAGGTAGGTATGGAGACGGCACGCACGGCGCGTCGGCCGGCTCAGCAGCGGGTGCTGATGACGATGAGCGGTGACCACCTTGCAGCGGACCGGAGGGCTGGTGTCGCTGCTGGAGTGCAGATGCTGATGCTGATGCTGATGATGCTGGTGTTGGTGTTGGTGTTGGACGCGAGGGGACGGGCACCGACTGTCGAGGAGGAGCGCATGTAAGTACTCGGGGGGAGGGCTTTTCGAAAAAGGGCTGTGGACAGCGTCGCAGGGAAGAAGGGTCGAGGTCGACATCTGGGGATGATGCCTTAATGTTTTGTTGCGTGTCTGGTGACGCTGGTCTGGTCTGATCGCTGGCTGGGTGTGGTGTGCGTGGTGTGGTCGCTGCCCAGGGCGCTCTCTTCAGGATACTCGTAGATGATTGACTTGGCCGACTTGCACCCCCTCCCTCTGGGCGTCCCTGTAGCATCTATCTTGACCTTGCCGTGCCTCATCCGTACGAGTACTCGTAGTCCGTATCCGCAGTCCGTACTTCGTACGAGCACCTCGCCATGGTCAATCCAGCAATTGGCCTCGACGCCCACGATGCGCGCGCACTGGACTCGCTCCCGGTGGAGTGGACCTACCTGCTTCGTACGAGTACTCGTACGTCGCCAGAGTGCCGAAGAGAACAGGATGTCAGGGCCGCAGGTGGCTGCGAGCCAACAGGCAAGGAGCCAAAGCCACCCAGGAGAGCCCTGAAGTCGCGGCGGGTGTGGCCATCCATGATGGCTGACAGTGCGCCTACTCGTAGGTACCTGAGGTACCTACCCATCAGTTGCGCTGGCTGAGGTGCGTTGCGCTGGGCACCCCACACCCCCGCCTCCTGGCCACGCCCCTGCGCGGACGGGACCCCCAACTGCCTGCCACCCTGCCCCCTGCTCTGCAATTCCGCGCCAGGGGTGGCCACCAAGAACGCCAGGGGCACGCACCCGCTGCTGCTCGTGCAGACTGCTCGTACGAGTATCGTAGAGAGCCCTGCTTATGGGTTAGGTTCGCCTTTGCCCTTTCAGAGCTCGGGAGACTCAATGCCGTGCGTGGGAGCCAGCCCGCTCGCTCGCGCTCGCGCCACTCACAACCTACTACTCGTAGATGCATGAGAAGCGGTCCCAGCAGAAGGGTGCTGGACCCACCGCATGCCAGGGGTCTAGGGCGTACCTGCCCGGTGGGGCCAAGCAAACCGCTGGAAGGACATCGGTGTCTGCGGATCAAGCAAGGTCTGGGACCGACGACGACGAAGGGGCAACAGCTTCGAGTTCGAGGGCAAGGTGTAGCATCCAGCGAGCAGAGCCAGTTCGCGGCAGCCCCATCATCGCCGCATCTCGTATCGCAGGTCCAAGTTCGCAGTAGTCGTTGCGATTACTGCGAGGACAAAGTTTAACAGGTACCTTAGGTACGGAACAGACTAGGTACAAATAGGTAACAATGTCATTGTGCCCGTTTCCACCAGTAAGGTACCTTGTCTTGTACCTCGAGCTACGAGTACTTGTAGGAAGGACTGTGAGGACCTAACAGTGATTTTGTCAACTGAGACCGGACCATGCCAGGGCCATGTCGTAGGTCCTGCAGTTGTGTACGAGTAGGTAGTATTCCACAGAGTAGGTACGAGTACGCAGTACTTGTAGAGCTAGATGCTTCGTACCTAACCTTACAAGTACCTTACCTTACCTACCTACCTAGTAGGTAGGTAGGTAGCTTAAGGTACATAGGTGGTCGGCAATGGGAACCCGTGGGCATCGCGGCAGAGTGCCGTAACCCGGCGCCTGCTCCGTATGCGCGCTCCGGCTGCATCTGGCACTCGGACACAGGGTCGAGGATGAGCCCTCTGCCGTGCAACACGACCGTGACCAGCCAGGCAGATCGCCCACTCGCTCAGTGAGCTGCAAGCCCTAGATGCCCACCTAAGGTACCTTGGTATAATTACAGCACCTACTTTGTACATGCATATGATAACCGGTCTGTCCCTGCACATGTCAAGTGTATCTGGGACGCGCGCGAACTCGCAAGTGCATCGTCCACCTGTTGGCTTCTCATCCGGGCGGCACGGAGCACGATTGTTGGCCGCCGCCCTCGTGCGGATCCAATACATTAATATAAAGGCACATGCTGCACTGTACTCCATACCGCGACGGTGCCCAAAGGAACCCCAAGCTCAGATGAACGACGCAGCAATCACAGAGGTTCGTTCGCTCGCTCGTTCGCCGCCTCGCGTGCCACAGCATCGGGCTTGCCCCGTCCCGCTGCGTATCGGTCCGTGGCCCGCCTCCTCGAGTCCTCCTCCTCCGGCCAGGGTCCAGCCAGCCGCAGCCCGCACACAGTCCCCTGCGTCATGCGCAGAGAGCTTCCCGTCACCACCACCACCGCTTCGACCGCTGATGGTGAGCTGCAGCTACCTACCTATGCCAGGTCCCGATGCTAGATGCAAGTGTTGCCAATTGGATTGCGGTCAGGTCGCCAGGCCCGGCTGCGGTGCCGGCCATGCGCGATGCCGCGCCTGTGTCACCGCTCCACGGCATCGCAGCTTTTAACAGCGCAGAGCTCGAGCATCCTTCGTCGCGCGCGCTTCAACCGTGCGATTCCATATTCTTCCGTCATCGTCGAGGGTGTGTCGTACAGCTTCAGCGTCGTGCGGCAACCCGGCAGTGCTGTGACTCTTGGATACGAGACATCTGCCCAGACGCACAGCTCGCTGCGTGCAGCATCGTCGAGGGACGCGGCCAAGACAAGATAAGACATGCTTGACGTGAGGCTTCGTTTTGCCAAAAGCAAGCGGCCACGACGCTGACTGACTGATCGCCCACCGGTCTCCTCCCTTGGCCCTGAGACGGACACATGTGCTCCAAGTCCCGCCGACTCGGTCGCGTCAGAGACATTCATGGACGAATCGGACCGGTGCTCAGACAGGCGATGAAGGACACGACGATCTTTTACCCTCTGGCCTACGCCTCCAAGGCCGCCAAGGCGTCCTCGTCGAACGCTCTTTTGAATCAGTTATTTTTGTTTCCCTGGCAATGCGGATTGGCTTTTCGTGCTTGCAATGTGTCGCCCCTTGGCGAGGTCGGCCGATGCGAATACCGCATCCCTTGCTCCTCCTAGGCAACGTGCGTCTTATCAATTGGCAAGATGGTGTACAAAGTGCTACCAGCTCACTGACAGCTCACTTACATCCCGCCCTTGACTTTTTTTTTTTCTTGCCCTTGCGCCACCTACAAGTAGGGCTTGTCATGCATTTGGCAGATCATTGCCGACCCTCTGGCCAGATCTCACATCTCTCAATGCTGCCCTCTATTTGTCGTCGTCGGCGCCATGATTGCTGCCCAGGCCAGAGTCTCAAATCAGAACGTCGAGCGAATGCGGCAGGCTTACATGCATCTCTCCCCTGTCCGCCTACGAGTAGGTTCTGCTCCACATGGGCGAGGGCAAGGTCGGTTCCGGACGCGAAACGTGCCCCGTACGACCGTCCACCACGCGGTGTTGCATCACTGCCAGCGCGGGTACAGTGGGTATGTACGAGTAGGTATGATCCCTCAGGTTCCAAGCCTGTCGGCGTATGTATGATGTGCAGCCCCGTGGTCGGGCATCCGTCTTCCGAAGGGGCCTCCGTCGATGCGGCCAAGTACTGGTTGCATCCCTGCCTGAGGCGCGCAATTGCAGGCGTTGCAGGCTTTGCAGCCCCGCGTCGTCCGTACTCGTGCTACGTACTTGTGCGTGTGGCACCATCGAGCCCAGGCGGATCGGGCCAATCCCTTGCCTCAATTGTCTGCGGCGGTGGGACTGCCGGAACGACAGCTTCGACAGAGTCGACTGCAGCACCAGAGCCAAACAAAGCCCTGGTTCATGCGAGTGCTCCCGCGTCGTCACGCTCGATCCGTGCGCAGCGCAGCAGTGGCGGCTACCAGCAGCCGCATGGGTCACATGCCTGCTGTGGACCGGGCCTGCCAACCACACCACCACCACTCAACCTGTCCTCAACCACTCAACTGCGCTGTCCGCCTCCGTCCACCACCTCGCCCTTCATCATCACACGCATCGTCACATCCGTCACGCCTCCAATTCGAGCCCAGCCCAACTCCCCAGATCCGTCTCGTCTCGCCGTGACATTTAGGCGACTCTGCTCTGCCTGCCCTGGTCTGGCTGGCTGGCCCCGATGGCGTCGGGGCCTCTGCGCCAGTCATCAAATCCCGCTGCCGAACGCCTCGACGCGATGAGCCAAAGATGGTCTCGTCTCCACGTCTTTGCTCTTCCCTCTTCTCCCTCCTCCATCCGCCGCCTCTTCACGTCGACCTTCGTCGCGCCGCCGCCGCCGCCGCCGCCGCGCCCCGGCCCAGGTGCGCTCTGCCCTGCTCAGCTCTGCCTGCGCCTGTGCCTGTGCCTGCGCCTGGGTCGCGTTAGCGGGTGCGGCCGAGCCTCCCGCCTCTCCGCTATTTGCTGCATCACGCTCCCCACTGTGGGGCGTGCCCTCTGCTGGATCCTGACCCCTGCCTCCCGCTGTTGGTCCGTCTCTTGTCCTTGCCTTCGTCACATTTTCGCGTCCGCATGCTTGCAAACTTGGCGTCGAGCTGATGCTACCATTGCCAGGAACGAAAACTCTTTCAGGGGCCGAGTCGAGCGTCGCCAGAGTCGCGGTGTCAATTGCCCGGAGCATGTCGGGCTTAATATTTGTCGAAAACGACGACGCCTACCCCGACAACTCTCAGTGAAACTTTGGACGAGGTACACCAGCGCCGGCTTCGCTGATCTCTCCGATCAATTCCAGGTAACTGTTGCCGAGGACGCAAACCTCCGTCTCCAGCCACGATGAAGAGGTTACATGGACGTGGCCCCCCGACCTTGGCCGTACGCCCCTCCATCATCGCCCATGAGTCGGTGTGTTTGCTTGCAGACAGCACATGCGCAAGACCTGCATTGTCACTGCCCTACTCGGTCAGGGCCAAGGTTCCGAGATCCCCCGGCGCCTGCTCTGGACCGGGGGAAGCTGTCTATGAATACGGGATCTTTGGGCTTGAAATATGCCGGTCAGTGACCCAAACACTATCGACGCAAACCTGGCCCCGTCAAAAGACTACCTTGGGCAAGAGGTTGAGATCGGACAAGGGTCACACTTATGCGCGCCGGCCACCTCATGGCTACACGGATGGCTCTTTGGCTCACTCAAGTTCGTGCGTTGTCGAAGCCAAGGGCAGGTCGACATACGCCAGCGTCAATGCTCATGCTGCTCCTTAACCGGAGGTGTCGGGTTGGGACTGACTGTCAGGCAGCTCTCTGTGAGACAAGCCACGACGACAACCCATTTGGACCAAGGGGAGCCCGCCTGTAATGGACAACAAATGGCGGTGCAGTTCCACCATATGCCTTTTCAACGGTGGACTGGCCCCTTGTCAAACTTGGTTCATCACTTGACTAAAAACAGGCGGTGACAAAAAGAGCAAAACCAACGAATCCCCCGTCCAGTTCCCGGGCATAGAAACCTTTTTGGCGAGAGGGCACGGGCTCATGAGACCCACCACACCCAAACCTCGTGGCCATGCTAAGTTGAGCTGTTGGCGCCACAGACCAGACGGAATCCATGGATTCTTGTGTGACGCACTTGCTGCATTGTCCGTGAACCGTACGAGTAGGGACGAGGCAGCCAATGCCCATGGCTAACGATATGTCCCTGGTTGTTTGCATCTCACATTGCCAGTCACGTCGGACCGGAGCACTGGGAATGAGCCTTCGTATCCCCAGTCGACAACAGCGTTGTTGGCCCAGAGCATACCCAACAACATGAGGCCGCCAACACCACCAACACCCTGCCTGCCAACAGCAACTGCGGGCAGAACAGGGACAGACCCGGTTTCCATGCAAGGTACGGACTACAAGTAGGCTGTCTTTTAAGCCTTCTGTTGCCCAGCCTTCACACATGCAGCCAGCATCACGGTATTGGCCTGAGCTCCAATTCCCCTACAGCAGTTCCCTGGGCAGGCGCTGCCTTTCGTCCACTGCCGAAGACTCATCCGCTTCGATGGTTGAACTCAATTCCACAACGAGGCCAGAAGCCATCAAATTGATCCATCCTTCCGAAACGGCGAATGATGTCGCTGCCCCAGCGGCTGATGGAGGCCGTGGGGGTGCGGTGGAACAGAAGCCGGCAACACCACGAGAAACCTAACAACTGCTGGCGTCGTCGACGACGAAACCCACCGAGGTCCCAGTCGCGGTTACTACTAGTTTGGTCAACGTTGCGAGAACTTGCCCCTCCAGGCCCAGCTAGGGGTCCATGATTACAATTTCGGGTCTCAAAGAAGTACCAAGCAGTCGGCGATATCATCGGTCATAATGCCTGGCCAGAGCCTCGACTGGACCCGGACTCTCTTTCTAGGGAGCCCCGAATATCGATGGCCCCATACATCGGCGTCTGGCTTCGTTCGCAGGGCACGAATCCGTCCATGTGAGGTTGCCCAAATCAGCGCCAGGTGCCGACCGCAAGTTCGAAATGCTCTACGGATACGTGCAGGCACAAGCCCGAGGATGGTATCCTAATGACGCTGTTAACCTGTGTCTTGTAGTCCAGGCAGCTTCAGATCCTACCAGACATCCAAGGCTCGTTGTTTTCAGAGATGGGGGGCTGCACTAAACTCGTGCTAACTAAAGATTAGCCTAGCCGTCCAGCAGTCAGTCGCTGACGGGAGCTTTCTGCACTGCAAGCCTGTTCCTGGACGCGCTAACAGGCAGCTTGAGAACTCACTACTGCGAGTACTTGAACTAGCCTCATCTCTTCGGCGACCATCGCGGCTTTCGTGTGTTATGTCGGGACGTGTTCGGGCCCGGACCAAGGACAATTGCCTGCGGGTCTTGATAGAAACGGACATTCGGGCCAAAGGGGAAACCCTCAGAGTTGAACACCGTACGGAGTACAGGCTGCACTGTCAAGCGTCGCATCGCCGAGAAACTAGGCTGGTTGGGACCGCGACAACTTGTCGAGCGCCAGAGGATGGAGGTCAAGCTGGCCGTGGTCGCGTGTCGTCTGCTGCTCCGTTGCTGCATGGCTTGCTCGTCGCCTCATTACTACCGTTTCAGGCGAGTGACGGGGGGGCGTTCGTGGGAACTAACGAACTCTTTCCCACAGACTCCTTTGGCACGAAGGCATTATTACTCTTGGCATCTCAGACCCGCCGATCCCGGTGGGACGACGGGAGGCCCTGCAACCATGCCGTACGAGTACAGAGTGCCTACCCGTGTAGGGAGTACGGAGTACGAGTACCTACTCCGCACTCGTACAATCAAGTGAGCCAACTTTGCGTTGTTCTGGTCGAGCCACAGCCAGTGGGAACATACTCGTACGGACTACGTGGAACAGGCCAGGCACATGTCGACAGGGCGGAACTTTGCCACTGCCATCTACTCGTACAGCGCATACTCGTACGTTAACCAACAAGGGCGCTTCGTTGTTTGAGGTTGTTGTCCGTCATGCAGTTCAATTGCAGACATGCCACACAATCGATCGTCTTGGCAACGGAGCAGAAGTTCTCATGAGGCTCAGTCAGAGAAGCTATGCCTATGCTTTCTTCTTCTGTCAGGCGCTCGGCCCGGTCCCATCCACTCGGCACGCCGCCAACACCACGGAGTCACGGATGGCTCGTGCCAACAGCGCCGGTTTGCTGTGGGATCCCAGGTTTCCAACACGTTCTGGTGGCTGGCCAGGGGCATGGATACTGTGGGGTCGCAGGCTAGGATGCAAATTTCATGCAATCCATGTGGAAAGGAGACCAACAGCTGCCGGCGCGCCGGGAAGCGCCATGACGTGCAATGCCGATTCCGCACCTTACCAAAGCTCTGGCGGGTTAGTCTATGCGAAGCCTGCATAGGCTGATGATGTTAAAGTTAGCGGTGATGGAACTGCACGTGGGGAGAGCACAGGGGTGATACGGCAGGCCAAACAACAACGGACAAGGGTCATTGGACGACAGAGAGCAGGCTTATCTTTGACGGCGGACCTGGCGAGGCTGCACATGTCCTGCGAGATCCATCATCTGCCAGACGGCCCACGACTCCTGTTTGCCACGCGCTCCCAGGAGCCTGGTCCGCGGCGCAGGCAGTCAGGCGATGCCACGTACCCCGAGAGAGCAACCTCATTTGTCGAGGTGGATGCTTTGAGCAGATGACACCGACGCGCATGAGCACGAGTACCCGAGAAGCACGAAGCTGTCCGTGTCAGAAACGCACCGGGTCCGGCATTGGTGCGAGTCGCATGAAGTTGGTTTGATCGGGACCGTGATACGTAATAAGAGTCGCAGACATGACACGGCAATGACACTCGAACCGCCCCATGGCACTGGGGAGGCGGTTCTTGTTCATCCCGAGCATGGACCAGCAACCGGCCGCTGGACGGCAAGCTGGAGCACTTCACTTGGCCCCAGGACAAGACGATGTGACGACGAAACGAAACCATGACCCTGCATTCGGGCATCGCCATCCCACATCTTGGGACGGCACAGAACTGAGGATGGCACCGGCAGAGTTCTGCAAGACGCCGCTTGGCCTGTTACCCGCTCGCCCAAGACACTAGTACTCGTACGTACGAGTATTCGTCTGATGCCCCTGTCGACGCCATCATCAGACCCAGAGCACGCCGCCAAGCCGCGTCGACGCTGCGAGAGTGATCCTAAATCTGGGGGAAGCGCTGGCTGGCTGGCTCCATGCACGGCCATAGCGGAGCCCAACTAACTAATGGGTGCTCACGACTCTGCCGGGGTTCGCGACCGGTGATAACGGCGGCCACGCCCACTGCGCCGCTCGCACAGATCCTGGCGTCACTTCTAGGTATGAGTATGCCAGGTTGCCAGGGACCCTGTATTTGCCGCAGCGCAAGCACGTTATTATTGTGTGACGACGCGTACGCCACATGCAATGAAGACATCGCCCCCTGCCCGAGCTGCAAGAGACGTCTGCAGAATGAAGCGATGCCGCTCCTGGGAACAAACCACGAACCGAGCCTGGCTTTACCAAACGGTCGCGCGCAAGGGCCCATCCGGGTCTCGAGCCGTTTGCCGCGAATGTGGTGGCCGCAAACAAGCGGGTGCTTGGGCTTTTTCGCGAGGCATCATAAAAGCAAATGCCTTTCGCGGCGACGAGCACCGCCGCGTTTGCACGCAGAGGCAAGGCTTCTGGCCAAGCCCGAGCATCAAGCTACTCGTACGAATGCTCCGTTCGTGGTCCGTACAGGTCCCGGCAAGGCCCTCTTGGCCCAGTTACTAGGTAGGCTATCGCTGCCCTGGCTATGGCGGTTGTGATGTGCCTCTTCTCGCGGATGCTCCATGGGGCCACGTCAAACAGCGACCTCACTTACGATAGGTACGTCGGACTCCCTCATGTTGCTTTTAGATGGAGCACGCAAGTTTCTGTGACTGTGCGCGCAATGCAACGGCCACCTCGAGGCTTGTGGGCCCCGGCCATAGAGGTGTTTTGTCAGATATCATCATGGCTCTCGGGCAAACTGTGCCCGCCATCCCAGACCGTCATCAGCGCCGCCAGAACTGAGAACGGACTTGGGCCCAGTGGGCCCGGACAGTAATACTCGCAATCCCTGAACCGGGGAGCCATTCCGGACCCGACAATGGACTACGGTGCGCCACCGGCAGGCTTCCTGTTTCCATGGACATCTGTGCTCGGTCGAGTTGGACTCGCGACACAAGTGACGGGAAAAGCCGCCTCCAACTGGCGAATGCGGCCGAGTCAACGTGAACACTGCCGCCGCCTCGTCACTTTGACTACGAACGCGTACGGGGTACGAGTACGCCGTAGGTAACCGATGTCATGGCACAGCCGACGGCTGTTTTTTGTCATGTGAACTGCACGAACCCTTCGCAGCGCTGGCCTAATAATACTCGACTTGACGAGCAAATCTGTCATTATGATGAAAGCCTTCCTGCCGGGATTGCAACCGTGAGCCTGTCGGGGCAGTGCCCGAAAACAAAAAGCATCCATGGGATGCTGGAACGTCCTTCCCTTCTCCGCACCGATGTACGAGTACGAGACCCAGGATCCGTAGGCTCGGTGCAACCGTGCAAGCCAATCCCAGGGCGTGTCAAACAGAGACTTCACATCAAGTGACTCTAGGGACCTGCAGCTTGCTACCTCTGCAGAGGACTCGTCAACTCTTGCGGAGCCTTGACAGTGCTTGCTCTTGTTTCTGTGCTTGGTCGGGGCTTGTCCGAGACAACCAACAGCATGTAAACCGTCGGGGCAGAAGAATGTCAACAGCATCGCATGCTATCAATCATTTTGAAGCATCAACCGGGCCAAATGAGACAGTTGGTGAAGCCTCTTTCCTTTGGGAGCTGTGCGAGCACCTGCCGACGACAGTCCCGCAGCTTGCTCCAGATACAAACAAAACACATGGGCTCTACGCCAGCGTAGACGAGAGAGACTTGGGCTTCGAGCTCCCGTCTACGTCCAACACAAGGAGGTTGCCAGGAGGAAATACGAAACAGTGCCTGTTGGACTTGGCCCTTGCACAAGCTGGGACTCTGAAAGCATATCTGGAGGCAGACCATTGACCCCGTCACCTAGACCAACATGAGTCATTGATTGCCAGTCGTCGTCTACCGCCCATGCCTCCTGCCAACTCCCCATACATGTTTGGCCTCGCCAGTATCTCTCATGAGCGACACATGCAGTTGTGGCTACATACGAACGAATAGGTTGCGGAGCGTTGCACCATGCAGGATGAGCCACGAAATGGGCGCAGGCGCAGGAGCTTCACTGACGCAGCGCCACTGCAACTCACAAGCTTCAGCAGTAACAGGCCTGGTCGACCATGGCATTGTTACTGAGCCTTATATGTCTCGTGCAAGTTCCTGCTCAGCATCCTCCGTAGTAAGGTATCCTGACGGATGACTTGAGTTGCGCAGTGTCTTGGCTCACCACCTTCGACCAACTCGCCACCAGCAACTCACAATACCCAACTCCATGAGCGCACCGGGGCGCCGTCACATGAGGCTGGAAAATACTACGAATAGTCCGCCATAGGCTGCTTTCGCTGCTTTCTTATTGAATCTGCCGCTCAACCATAACTCGTACGTCTCCAACAGATGCCCTCGCCATCTTCTTCAGCAATGTCCTCTCGTCTGCCTCCCGGAACCTATCCCACGTATCCAGCCCCTCCTTTGCCTGGATGCTCAGCGTCTCGTAGCCTTGCTTGATAACCTCGGTGACCTGGTGTGTGGTTAGGTTACTGGGCTTCTTCTTGGCCGAGCCGCCCCCCTCAGTCAGCATCTGCTTGTAGTGCGTGCTGACGTTAATCAACGTGTCGATCGAGCTGCTCTTGCGATTCTGCAACCCGTAGTGTTCCTTGAACTTGGTAAGCACCTCGCCAGATTCAACCACCTTGTAGAACAGGTCATCGTATGCGGCCGGTGTCGGTAGGAATGCCTCGCCGGCGGATAGAGACAGCGCGAGCAGGTTGACAACGTGGTCAAGGAGGGTATCTATGTGAGATAGATCCTTCAGGTCCGATGTATAAGTCGTGAGGAACCGAATCAGCGACAGCAAGGACCGGAAGAACTCTGACCAGTGGTAGTCGAGTCGAGTCCGTGAGCGCGATAGGTACGAGATTATTCGGAGCAATATTCCAACGCATAGGGTGTAGAGGCTGACGTCCAGGCGCCGTCTCAGGTTGTGGTTAATCCCATCAATCATGGTGTCGAGAACACACGTCGCAAACACCCGTTCTCCCTTGACCAGCGGTAGGAATGGCTGACGTTGTCGGCAGAGACGCACAGGGACCTTGGATTCGTCGCTGCATATCCTCTTGCAGATGACCGGGTCCTCAATCAGCAGGCGAAACACCATGAGGTTGAGGTGTGCATAGTAGGTAACACGGTGGGAAAGGTGCGCGTGTTGCAACAGGTACGACGTCAGCGAAAGATAGCTTGCAATGGGCCGCTCCTGTCCCTTTTCACCTGGAATGGTGACCAGGTTGAAGCAGAATAGCTTGTTTGCGTGGCAAAAGTCGTACGTTGCCAAAAGAATGGCCGCGTTCCCTCCTGGGCTGGTCTTTGTCAATGACAACCGATGCCCGAGCGGCGGCGGTCGTAACTTACAGAGTCGAGAGCATCTGCTTGGCAGTCTCGGCGTCGTATACCGGTTTCTTCTCAGGCTTTGGCCCTGGCACAATGGCACCAAGCCCAATCATGTTGAGGGCATTGCTGAACGTCCAGCCTTCTGGAAGATCATCTTGGATGTCGATGTAGTCCAACCGCAGCGCCTGGCACGTGTATCCGACGCAGTGGATAATCTTTTGAATGGACGACTCGTTGACAAAGTCGTTTAAGCGGAGCTGGTATGGGTTCTGGAACTCAAACTTGTTGTAGTTTGCCAGGAGCCCCAGAAGAGTGAAGGGCTCCAACACTTGGCCAGGAGTCTCTGATTCGTGGATGAACTGGAGAGTGTGAGCGAACGGAGACGGCAAGGTGGCCTGCGAATAGGAGCCATACCTTCATGACCGAAGGAAAGAGGTCTCTCTGGATCATATAAGTGAGCAGTGTCGTTTGGTATGCACCAGCAGTCACGGCCAGCAGCACGTCAACCGCCTTGTGCCGCAAATCCACTGCTCCAACCGTCAGCCAATGCAGTTTATCAGGACGCAGGGCACGGCTCACAGTCGGTTCCATTTCGAACCATCCCGTCCAACGTGCTGACAAAGTCGGTAAATACGGTGTCGATGTGATCGAGCCCAGCCAGCACGCTGATAATGTCGGAACTCGGGTGCGGGTACTTCTTGGACAGTAAAATGGAGAGGAAGATGGTCAACGTCTAAAGCGCATGTCAACACAGCATCTCCACCGTTTCTCCATACCAGAACATACATCCAGGGCATGCAAAGGCGCGAGACCGTGGCCCGTCTTGATCGTTTCTATTGCTCGACCGAAGAGGTCCCTGGTGTGGCTTTCCAACAACAGGACATGGGAGGGCGTTATCTCGCTCAAGGTGATTCGCAGGGTCGGTCGGTCGGGTCGTAAAAGGAAGAACTCCCGCCAAAAGCCTTCCGACTTATCGCCATCTTCGTCATCCTGGTTTGCGGTCTTAGGTTCAGCCGAGGCGCACGTCGTCGCACCAGGGGCGCATACCTTGGGCGCAGAGCATTAGTCGACGAGCAGGAAACGCATGGCGGCGGGCAGGGGCAAGCAGGCAAACCTTGAAGAGAGAAGAGTAGAGCTGGACGATCTTGGGCGTAAACACCTCGGGCGGAGGCTGGCGCGTGAGAGGTGACGCCTCCATGGGACGAAGCGGGATGGAGGCAGCTTCAGGTCTGCTGTCGTGGAGCATTGGATGTCGGGTGCTATCAGCAGCCCAGCCTTCGTGGGGCTGCACGGTGCCATCAGACAACACAGCTGCACTGTATCACCGGGTCTCCATACAAATACAGTGCATATCCCAAAAACACACTGTACGATGCCAGGTCTTCCTCTCCTGAGCCAGAGCTCTACCATTGCAGCGACGAACTTGACAGTGTCGTCATAGTATCTCTCTTGAATTGAGTAGAAGCTCTAGTCCACTCTCTGCTGGCGCTTAAAGCTCGACGTTTTATGATGTGCTTTTTCTCCTACCACCGGGTCTAGCTTCCGCGATCGCGCCACCGCTTGGAGATGCTTGCAAGAGAGCCACCTGGTCCTCAGACCCCATTTTCACGATGCCCGAAATATGCATTCCGTTCAAGCGGACCATTATCATATCTAGAAATCCGGGTAAATACTTCGGTTTGATTATAGGGAAATCTGTCTTACAAACTGCCACAGAATACAGGGCGCAGTTGTTGAACCGCGTAGCAGATGCTGAGTAGTGTATAAGCCATGGGCGTACGGAGGAGGAACTACTCTAATTGCGTGCTCCCTCTCATAGACTGAATGAACGTCGCCCACCGACAGAGAAATAAAAGAATACTCGAGCTCCCTTTATTCCTGTCCACGATAGAGTATGAACTCAGAGGCATGGTTATGACAGTTTAGGGACACCGCAGGGCTGTGACTATAGGGTAGGGAGGGAGACAAGGCATTGGTGGTTGGACATGCTCCAGCGACCGCTTTGCTCGCCTCTTGTCTCTCATGCGCCTCGAATTGGGAATTCCCAGGAATAAACCTGCTTAAAATTTAGGATCAACTTATTATTGATTTTATTTTGACTCGATCCATTGAGCTTGGGCGAGTGCAAATGGAACCGTCGAGGTCCGGCGGCCGGGCTGACCAATTCTCGGCCTCGGATTGGCTCGGCAGAAGCCGGCATTGGCCATCATGGTCTGTCAGCCGACTTGGATGGCCCCATGTGCCGCTGGTCGTCCGACCCTGCGGCTTTGAAATCCAGCATCATCATGCGCTCTGCTCCTCAACCTCCTTGCTGCACTCACCCTCCTCAACAGCAGCAAACCTTCATCTCCATGATACCGCGATGAACGTCCCCTTTGCCGTGGCTCGAGTCGCCCTGCGACACGGTCGCCACTCGCTTCGGCACTTGTCGGCGCCGAGCAGCATCGCCGCCGTAGCATACTACCACTCCTACTCGCTGCCGACGAGCACCTCGACCCTCCCGAGCAGCAATGCCATCCCCGAGACGCCGATAGCGCAGCCCGAGCCTCTACCAAGAGTCCACGAGACGCGTCCGCCGCCGCCGACGACGGCGCAGAAGCAGACGGCGCCGAACCCCGCCCCTCCAGCCCAGGTCGCCACGCCACCGAAGACCAGCAGCAGCGAGACACAAACTGAAGCCGCCGCCCCGAAACCAAAGGCAGCGCGGCCGCGACGGGAGCTGCGCGCGCGCAAGGCGGCCATGAAGCTCACGCCGGCCGCGGTAGAGCAGCTGCGGACGCTCCTCGACCAGCCCGAGCCCAAGCTCATCAAGGTCGGCGTGCGCAACCGGGGGTGCAGCGGGCTGGCCTACCACCTGGAATACGTCGATAAGCCGGGCGCGTTCGACGAGGCTGTCGAGCAGGATGGCGTTAAGGTGCTCATCGACAGCAAGGCCCTGTTCAGCATCATCGGGACCGAGATGGACTGGGCCGAGGACAAGCTGAACCAAAGATTTGTCTTTAAGAATCCCAACATAAGTATGTCCCAACTCCCCGAAAGCAAACACGGGGTCCAGGCAGGAACACAAGGCTAACAGCTAGCAGAGGAACAATGCGGCTGCGGCGAGTCATTCATGGTATAGGAGGAGGTCCGACGTGCGCAAATTTCAGTATCAGAGGGGGTCAGTTGGGCGACGAGATTGTATGATGACGACGACCCACGAAAAACCGACGGGGAAACTGGCATTTGAGAGCGTGAGCTCGCATCGAGCATGTAGCCGTGCATGTGGAGAGGCTGGAGTGGCAGGCCTCTTGCTGCAGATGGCTACCGCCTGCGGCCTACCTTTTGGATACCGCGGCCCGTGATGGTCTATGGTAATGGGGTCGGAGCGAGCAGCAAAGAAGAAGAAACAGCATCACGCGGCGCAATACTGGCGTTGGGCTTAGAAAGGCACGTAGATATGCCCTCGAGATTTGTGTGTTCAATACCACTCTCTGTACATACATCACCGAGGCCCCCTGTGGCAGCCGATGTAGCGTGCGCAACTGTGTGCATAAACGACAGCGTGGATACATGCCGTCAATGAGTCAGTCTCTGCTTCAGAGCCCGTACGTTCTACCGCTGCGAAATGACACATCAGAGTGCGGCGGGCTGGTGACTTTGATTCCAAAGTGCCCACGTGACCTGGTGTCGTCGGCGTTGGTGTTGCTCTCGATGTTCGTGTCGTTGCGTCACACGCGCCCTGCCCGGGTCATGTCAAGCAGCAGCTCACGTTCACGCAGCCACTGTTTCGCCAGGCAAAACTGCACGCCCCCAGAGTTACTCGGACCTTGTTGATTTTAGTACATATATATCCCCGTTGCGTCGTTGGATGGCCGAGACCTCCTGTTTCTGAATACTCTACTGCAACCCATGTTGAGCCGTTGACTTACACACCACCCAACCATCGTCAACTCCTTGCCTCGATTGGAGTAAGCCGAGCTCTGTCGTCCGCGCTCTGCTACATGGCTGCCGCCGGCAAGAAGCGCAAGCAAGAGGGCTCGTCCCCGGCCCCGGCCCCCAAAGCGGCCAAGACGACAAAGAGCACCGCCGGCGTCAAGGCCAGCACCGTTCCCGACGACATGCAGCGCCAGCTCGCCCTCGTCGCGCAGTCCAACCGCACGGCCTTCGAGAAGCGCGTCTGGACGGCCCTCTGCGGGATCCCCAGGGGCCACGTCACGACGTACGGCTTGCTGTCCGCGCACCTGGGCTCCTCGCCGCGGGCTGTCGGCAACGCGCTGCGGCGCAACCCCTTCGCGCCAGACGTGCCGTGCCACCGCGTCGTGGCGACGGGCATGACGCTCGGCGGCTTCAAGGGCAAGTGGCCGCGCGACGGCGAGGGCATCACGCTCGACGAGAAGAGGGGGCTGCTGAGGGGCGAGGGCATCAGGTTCGACGACAAGGGCAGGGTCTTGGGCACGCCGTGGGTAGGGTGGGCGTGAGTGAGCACGGCAAGAGGAGGTGGAGGCTGCGGGTGTAGCTTGGATTATTTGCATCATGTCTTGTCTATATGTGTGGTCATCCATTCATCATCGTGGCCTTGCAACAGAGGCTCAAGCAGAGCAACCGGCACCCCGAGCGTCGGCGTCCCAATGATGTTTGCCGAGAGTGACTGTGCTTCCCAATCGCCGCGGTACTCGACCCTCTCATAACGCTGCGCAAGGCGAACCACTGGAGTCCCCTGGTCAGCATCACCAAGCTCTAGTATTCAATCATGGCCGTGCGGGTACTGGTACTCACAGCAATAAGCCATCTCAGTCAGCGCAAAGTTCTGCCCCACGCATATTCGCGGGCCCCCATGAAACGGCACGTACATCCACGGCTTGGGCGTCCACGACTCCCACCGTTCGAAGTACCTTGTTGCTCCATGATATCTAGGCCGGATCAACAACCCGACCCTCTGCGTACGAGTAGGCCGCGGAGGTCTGTCTGTGGAATGAGTAAAAGCTGGTCAGGTTTTGGCTGGTTCATTCAGGCCAAAAGACCCGTGACCCCCGCCGGAGTCGAACCGACAACCTCTCTCGAGAGGTCCCAGGGCAGTAACCACTCCGCCACGGGTCGCGGGCCACGGCTGGTTCACCCGGCGGCAGAGCCATTTTTCCGCCCGCCGCGTCGGCGAAACTCGGGTCCAGCAAGCTGCCACAACCGTTTCCTGATTGAGCGAGGGTGAGGTGCTTTTGGCTGCTCTGCTTTGCTTGCTGGAGCCAACATCGTCAACTCGCCTCTCTGCCTCATCGCGAATTCCCTTCTCCCCGTCTCCTCCCAATTGGCCACCGCCTGCTCCCTCTCAGAATGTTCAAAGTCGGCCGCAGCCGCGCCCTGGCGTCGGCCCTGAACGCCTCCAAGGTGCGCCATGAGCTTTTCTCACCTCCCTCCTGGGCCGGGCAAGCTGCTGACTCGACAGCGCCAACAGCTTCAGATTGCCCCCTCCGTCAGACTCCCCGGCGTTGCCCAACAACGGCGAGCGCTGAGCATCCACGAGTACCTCTCGGCCGATCTCCTGCGACAGGTAAAGCGCCTCTTCCCCATTGGCTCTTCGCGATGCCTGCCTCGCTTTGCAAGCCGCTGACCAGGGCCGCGTCTCAAACAGTATGGCGTCGGCGTCCCCAAGGGCTCCGTAGCCAAGACGGCCGAGGAGGCCAAGTCGGTCGCGAAGAACATTGGCACCGAGGACATGGTCATCAAGGCCCAGGTCCTCGCCGGTGGCCGAGGAAAGGGAACCTTCGACAACGGCCTCAAGGGCGGCGTCCGTGTTATTTACTCTCCCCACGAAGCCGAGATGTTTGCCCAGCAGATGATCGGCCACAAGCTCATCACCAAGCAGACCGGCGCTGGCGGCCGTCTGTGCAACGCCGTCTACATCTGCGAGCGCAAGTTCGCCCGTCGCGAGTTCTACCTGGCCATCCTCATGGACCGCGCCTCCCAGAAGCCCGTCATCGTCTCCTCGTCCCAGGGTGGCGTCGACATTGAGACGGTTGCCAAGGAGAACCCCGAGGCCATCATCACCACCTACGTCGACCTGAACACGGGCGTGACCGACGACGTTGCTCGCGGCATCGCCACCAAGCTGGGCTTCAGCGAGCAGTGCATCGAGGACGCCAAGGACACCATCCAGAAGCTCTACAAGATCTTCCTCGAGCGCGACGCCACCCAGATTGAGATCAACCCCCTGTCCGAGACGTCGGACCACCAGGTCCTGTGCATGGACGCCAAGTTCGGCTTCGATGACAACGCCGAATTCCGCCAGAAGGACGTCTTTGAGTGGCGCGACACCACCCAGGAGGACCCCGACGAGGTTCGCGCCGCCCAGTCCGGCCTCAACTTCATCAAGCTCGACGGCGACATTGGCTGCCTCGTCAACGGCGCCGGCCTGGCCATGGCCACCATGGACATTATCAAGCTCAACGGCGGCCAGCCCGCCAACTTTTTAGATGTCGGCGGTGGTGCGACCCCCGCGGCCATCCAGGAGGCCTTTGAGCTCATCACCAGCGACGCCAAGGTCACTGCCATCTTTGTCAACATCTTCGGCGGCATCGTCCGCTGCGACCACATCGCCACTGGCCTCATCAAGACGGTCGAGACGCTGAACCTCAAGATCCCCATCATTGCCCGTCTGCAGGGCACCAACGTGGAGCAGGCCCACAAGCTGATCAACGAGTCTGGCATGAAGATCTTCTCCATTGATGACCTGCAGAGCGCGGCCGAGAAGGCCGTACAACTGTCCAAGGTGGTCAAGCTGGGTGAGTTGCTCCTCTCGCACGAGGCGCAGGTGCGCTTAGCATTGCTAACGTGGCTGCAGCCCGCGACATCGATGTTGGTGTTGAGTTCTCCTTGGGTATCTAGAAAGGCATGCCAGGGACGGGTAGTCGGCATGCCGTGTAGTATTTTTTGGGCGGGCGGACTCGCAGAAACGACCTGGGGGCCGCGGACGAGTGAACTGTGCCATAGCATGCATGCATCAACTTTGCACGATGAATCGTGCGGGGAGACGTGTCGGTTGCCAAACGTGTTTGATATGGGCCAGACGTGTCGCCGTCCTTGTGTGATGTTTTGGCTCTCCGTAAGCCGCCAACATGGTGCAACAACTCGCGAATCCCGACGGACCGCCGAACTGTTAGCTCGACGGCAGAAACTCGGACTCGACACTAGACGTTGGTAATGTTAGAATGACGTCTCGATGAGAGAGCAGCGGCCTAGGGGGCTCGTTTTCGGGCACAACTTGGCATGTTCTGTCAAGGTTGTTCGGCAATGGTCGGTTATGAGACAACGACGTTTGGTGTAAGTCGCCTGCCTGCCGCCCAGAAGGGATGGAATCTCGTCTAGAACTCAATCACGTCCCCACAGGCGCTGACGATGGCAGCCCAAGGACGGCCCGTCGAGAGCCTGTTGACTCGCCGGGCGAAGAGTATAAATATGCGTAGCTCTCACCTCACCCTCGTACACAGTAGACCTTGAATCTAGGCACCTATATCAAAACCTACCTCCCACCAACGTCAAACATGCCTTCACAACCCCCCGGCTGGTTCGCACGCCACTGCGCTCCCCCGCCGCCGCTCAACACCACATCAACATGCCCCTGCGCCGCGTGCTACAACCTCCCGGCCCAGCAAGAGCCGCGGAGGCCCAGCGCGGACACTGGCACCACGACGACGCACATTGAGAGGGTGATCGGGACCAAGCAAATGCGTCGAGTCGGCCGAGTTCACTTCACGCATGTATTGGGGCGTTAGGGGGGTCTACTCTCGGGCGTTTCGTTGTGCGCAGCCTGCAGAAAAGAGCCGTTTTGTCTGCCGCTTGATCGGGGCGGGCGGGCTCCGAGTTCCCGGAGGGTTTCCGGAGGTGGGGCCGGGAACACACAAGGCCGTGTATCTGTTTGGCAGCGTCGTCGTCGAGATGAATGCATTGTCTCGTTAAGAAAATACCACCATAATCCCTCTCTTGCTTTCTGCCTTGTGTTTCGAAATGGCGACTTGGCCTGTTGATGTCGCAAGCAAGCCCCAGGTCAAGGGCTTGCGCGGCTGGTGTTGACGTCACCCAAGCCCCATACTCACACACGTCCATTCTGCCCAGTCGCGAATCCTCCCAATGAGCCGGACCGCACAAACAAAACACGTCTCCGGCCCCGATAATGGCTCCCAGCGTCGATCCGGCGATTCTCGAAGCGCTTGGACTGGACGCGGGCCAGGCCAGGATTGCATCTCATGGTGGCTCCGGCTTCTCATCGACCTTTAAGCTGTCGAGCACCGTAGACGGCCAGCCGGTCAACTACTTTGTCAAGACGGGCACCGGCAAGGTCGCTGAACTCATGTTTCGCGGTTCGTACAGACCACGGCAGGTCGTCGCAGCCGTGACGGGGCCCTACTAACGGAATATCCCTCCGGGGCCGCCAGGAGAGCACGCCTCTCTCAACGCCATCCACGATGCCGTCCCCAACTTCTGCCCCGAGTCGCACGCCCACGGGCCCATGTCGTGCTCCGCAAACAAGTTCTTCCTAGCCACCGACTTTCTCGACCTCGGCTCCTCGGCCCCCGGCGGCTCGGGCCTCTCCCTGGCGGCCAAGCTGGCCAAACTGCACACGACGCCCGCTCCGACCCCGGCGGGCTACGACAGACCCATGTTTGGGTTCCCCGTGTTGACGTGCTGCGGCGAGACGGCGCAGGACAACTCCTGGAGGGCCTCTTGGGCGGACTTCTACGCCGATAACCGGCTACGGAGCATCCTCCGCGCGGGCGTCAAGAACAACGGCCCCGACGCCAAGCTGGCCGATGCCGTCGAAAGAGTAGCCAGCAAAGTGGTCCCGCGGCTCATTGGCGACGACCGCGTCAAAGGAATCGCCCCGGTCGTCATCCACGGCGATCTCTGGAGCGGGAACCACTCGAGGGGCCGAATCGGCGGCAAGGGCGGCTCCGAGGAAGTCGTCTTCGACCCGTCAGCCGTCTACGGCCACTCAGAGTACGAGCTCGGCATCATGAGAATGTTTGGAGGCTTTGGCGGCAGCTTCTGGAAGGAGTATGAGATGCTGGTGCCAAAGGCAGAGCCCAAGGTGGAATGGGAGGACCGGGTCATGCTGTACGAGCTGTGAGTGACGTGACGGCCGCACACCTCTTTCTTGCGAGATGCTGACGACACTGGCAGATATCACCACTTGAATCACTTTGCCATGTTTGGCGGCGGTTACCGCAGCGGGGCCATGTCGATTATGAAGAAGCTCATCGCAAAGTACGGCGGTTGAGCGGAAGATGCGCAACCTTGGAGCCGTTGAATTCAAGCACCAAAGAGGCGGGTATGCAAAAAATGATGGTGGAATCCCAAAACGCCGTTGTATGAGTGCTTCGCTGTTGTTGTGTTGCCCGCCCATCTCTATGCATCGCCGTAAATGCCTCTTCGCGAGGGAATGAATGTCCACGCCTGTCATCATGCCGCCGGCATGGCTTGCCTCTCCGTCTGTCTCGTCCTCGCCGGCCGTTGTTCTGCTTCCCTCTCGGACTCGGGCAGCCGCGCGTTGGGGACCGACGGCAGCTCTTGTCCCTCCCCGGCCAGCTCCGCCTGCAGCGCGGCCAGCTCGTCCTCCACCTCGTCCTCGTCCTCGTTGGAGATTCGGCCGCCCAGCATCTCGCTGACCTCCTGTTTCGCGGGGCGTCAGCATCCGACTCGGGCATCCGGGCGTCCTCGCGCAGGGGGCAAACCTTTTGGTAGGCAATGGCGTCGGCCGTCTCGCCCATCAGCTTCTCCACGTGCTCGATGCCGCCCATCTCGGCATGGATCTCCTTGAGCACCTTGGTGCCCTGCTGCAGGCCAAACACGACGTCCTTTTGTATCTGGGCAAACTCGACGCTGGACGTCAGCTTCTCGAGCTGCTCGAGCTGCGCGTCCGTCTGGGCCAGCAGCGACTGCTGGTACTTTTTCCTTCGCAGGGCCAGCAGCGCGCGCTTCTTGTCGCCCTTGGCGAGCATCTGCCGCGCGATTGCCGTCTCCTTGTCCGTCAGGACGGTGATGCGCCGCTGGTACTGGTGCAGCTTGTCGCGCTGGTTCTTCATGTCCAGGATCGCCCTGATGCCGAGGTCGAGTCAGGTCAGCCGGGAGAGCAGAATGGGGGTCCGAGACGGCGGAGGAGGCGCCTACTTGTCCTGGGCCGTCACCTTGCTCGCGTTGCCGCCCATGGTGTGGTGACAGGGACCGGAACGAGCCCAGCCGTAGTATCGCCAGCCGTTGCGGTCGTCTTGCGAGGAGCTGGTTCGAGTGTCGACTGCGGGTGGTGGTTTGTCGCAGAGCAGCCGACATCGTCATCGCCGACGCATGATAAGGTAGGGAAGCGGCGCTGTTGGGGACACGGCCCGCGTGGTGCTAGCATGGGCCGAAACGTGAGGGCGTGGTGGAAGAAACGAGGGGTCTCTCTAATACTCCGTAGCTCACCCCTAAAAATACTTTGAGGTCTCGAGTACGAAGTACACAGCATGCCCAGGTGCTCACAGCTGCTTGTAGTTCCGTCGCAAGCAACTTGCCGTCTTATATTTGCTTGCCACCGACGCTCGCCCCTGCGGGCGGAACAGCAGTAATTAATATACTCGTGTTTAGTTTCCGCCGTTCGAGTGGTACATATAGGTCTGATGCTCCGAGTACATCCAGGTTCGTCGAGGCGGGACCTCCATCCTTATCGATAAGCCTCACATGGGAGAATTTGGCGGGGGCTCCCGGATTTGTGGACCAGCATCGTCGCGCCCTGCGACATCTGCACCACAACGCTGCAGCCACCCTACCTCCGTCTGTGAGCTTCGTCAACGTTGCGCATCCCGCCTCGGCGAAAGCGCGGAGCCAGGGACAATATGCCACCGTCCGGCACGTCAAAACCGCGCATCGGCTTCCGCAGTAGCCTCGAACGAGACGTCTATCAGATCATCAAGAAGCTCGAGGCAGCCAACGACGACAGGCCCTTCAAGACCGTCCCGGCCATATACGACGCCATCAAGCGATCCAACTCGAGCCTCAGCAGGCAGAAGAAGCGACCGCTTGAAGATGCGATCGACCGAGCCCTGCAGCTCCGCAAGCAGGAGCAGGACGACTCCGACGACTCCGAGGCGGCCATTGACGAGCCGGAGCCGCCGAAATCAGGCGACGAGAGGTTCCTCCTGAATCGCCAGATGACGAAGCTCTGGAACACCGACACGGGATCGCGGGGCGCGAGCGAGATGCCTGCGACGAAGAAGCGCCGGATCCAGCCCGACGGCGACGACAAGGATGATAGAACCAGCGGTCCCGAAACGGCTGTCAACGGGTCTATCGGTGGTGATGCCCTAGCGCCCGTCAATCTAGACAAGTCGCAGACGAGGAAGACACACAAACCAAGCCGCTTCCAAGTTGAAAAACCGGAGCAAGAGGTACCCTTGGCCGGCCTGGGCGACATCTACCGCGAGCTTCTAGAGGACACTTGGGGTTTGCTGCGAGGGTCGGACCTGTTTGAGAGCCGCAAAGTGTCACTGAGTTCGGGGATACTCTTGTCCGGGCCGTCGGGCACCGGAAAGAAATCGCTGGTGAGAAACGTGGCGGCAAAGATCGGCGTGCCTCTCGTGTCCTTGGCCGACTGCCTGCGGGACCCTGAGCGGATCGGAAAGAGCCTCTCCGAGGCCGTTGACACGGCTTTGAGTCTCGCCCCAAGCATCATATTCATTGAGAGGATCGACAAGGTCATGTCGAGGCACGGTTCCTCGAGCCACAACGAGCATCATGCCAAAGCGGTGTCCGAGTTTGCCAAGCAGATGGAGCGTATTCGAAGAAGCTCTGGGACCGACGGCCACGTTCTCGCCGTGGCTACTACCTCCAGAATCACGGATGTCGACCCTAGTGTCCTTACGTTTGGTCTATTTGAGGAATGTATACAAATGAGGGTGCCCGATTGCGCAGCACGACACGACATATTGAAAGTTGTTACGAGGAGGATGAGGCTATCTGATGACGTGGACCTGACTGAACTTGCCAATATGACGCACGGATATGTTGGTACCGACCTAGCAGCAATCACAACCCTCGCAGGAAAGAGACTCGTGCGAAGAGCCGCGAGGCTAAACAATCCCGTCGACACCATGCTCGACCTTCACACCCGATTCCTGGACAAGGACTCGGCGGACATGTCCGACCCTGACGCGTCGTTCTTCACCAGAAACATCGCCAACCCGCAAACAGAAGATTCGATAACGATGGAGGACTTCAAAGCAGCACTCAAAGGATTTACGCCGTCGCTGAGGAAGGAAGGCTTTACAGTGATACCCAGCGTCACTTGGAAGCAGGTTGGCGCCCTGGACGAGGCTCGCAAGCAGCTGCAATCGTCCATTGTCGGCCCAATCAAGAACCCGGACCTCTACCGCGAATTTGGCTTGACGCGACCGGCGGGCGTCCTTCTCTGGGGCCCTCCGGGTTGCGGCAAGACCTTGGTTGCACAGGCGGTCGCCAACGAGGCTCAGGCAAGCTTCATCTTGATCAACGGACCGGAGCTGTTGAACAAGTACGTGGGCGAGTCTGAGAGAGCTGTGCGGGAGCTGTTCCAGAGAGCGCGCTCCTCGACGCCGTGCATCCTTTTCTTCGACGAGATCGACTCCATCGTGCCCCCGCGCAGCAACTCGTCTACCGAGTCTGGCGCCAGGGTCGTCAACGCCCTCCTCACAGAACTCGATGGTGCGCAGGACCGGACGGGCATATACGTGATTGGGACTACGAACCGACCCGAAATGATCGACGAGGCAATGCTTCGACCCGGTCGCTTGAGCGTTCAGCTCCTCGTGGACCTGCCCACTCCCCGGGAGCGCGTGGACATCCTGCGCACCATATACCGCACAAACCACGAGAAAGCCCCCGAGGACGTGCTGGAGGAGCTCGAGGCCGTGGCCCTCGACGCCCGGTGCTCCAACTTTAGCGGCGCCGACCTCAGCGGCCTGCATACCAAGGCGGCTCAGCGCGCCTTGGATAGGTGCATGGCAAACGTCGGCGAGGCGCGCGTCATTACTTCGGCGGACTGGGAGTTCGCGCTGGACAACACGCGCGCGAGCGTGAGGGACCCTGCTTCGTACAGGCTTCGGGGCCCGTAGTTTGCTTGAAGAACGGTGGCGGCCTTGTCTTGGGCTTCGTGTACTACATGTCAGACATCCCCGGCGTGGTATAAACAGAGCTAGCCAGCGGCTACATGGGGCTGCCCTGTTGAATAATCGGTGCATGTTGATGCAAACTACCAGAACAACCACAGAACGAGTCCATATGGGTGCGGGCGAGACAAGTCTCCATGAGCCAATGCCGGCGTGCGTGTATGCCCACGTATACCACATGAACCATCACTCCGGCGGGAGGACCCACAAGCATTCGCTCACGCCGGCTGCATATAACAAACACATCGTTGGCGTGCAGAAGAGAGCAGTCACTGGGTGCTTGAAAGAGACAGCAAGGGGCGTCAAAGAGGAGTTTGAATGAGTTCAAGCACGTCCAAGGTGCCTCGGACCATTCTCGTTGGTCTGTCTATAGTACAATCGCCGCCTCCCTCGTCTATCAAAAAATGTAGTAGTATCGTTACACACCGCAGGTCGCTGTTTAAGCAGTAGACGACTTGAGGTAACTGCAACGGGTGTTAGCCATACAATGTTCATGGCGTCATGGCGCCTGCGCCGAGGCCCGTGCTGGACAGAGGAGTCAACTTACGCAATCAGGTCGTTCCTGTCCTTCTCCTTCTTCAGGCCGCCAAACGCCATCTTGGTGCCGGGGATGTATTTCTTGGGGTTCTCGAGGTAGTCGAACAGGGTCTTCTCCTCCCAGGTGATGCCCTTTTGCTTGTTGGCGTCGGTGTAGGAGTAGCCCTCGACGGAGCCCGTCTTGCGGCCGAACAGGCCGTGCAGGGCAGGGCCGATCTTGTTGCCGCCGCCGGCCTCGACGGTGTGGCACTGCGCGCAGCGCGTCTTGAAGAGGTTGGCACCCTTCTTGGCATCACCTGGGGTGCTGGTCAGCAAGGCGATCTCTTGGTAGCGCCAGTATACGCCCCGAGGACAACGGCGGCGACACCCGGGGGCTGCCCGGAGCAAGCGCAGAGATAGACCGCAAACAACGACAGTTCGAACAACAAGTACCTCGAGCGGCGGCTGCGATCAGGAGCTCGGCCCGAGGCGGTCGTCCCGTGAAAATGGCGCAGTGGCGTCGCATCGTCAGGGCCATGCGCCGCCGACGGCAGAATCGCGCGCCGCCATTCCAGGTCCTTCAGATCCGCCCCAGAACTTGAAGCCCCCCGTCGTTGTCGTCGTCAATCGCCTCGCGCGAGCTCAATGGCAGGCAGCGGTCCCGGTGCGTCCAGCCGAGCGACCGACCTCGGCTCTTCCGGGAGCAGGGCCTTCACGGGTGAGACTTACCACCAGCCATTTTGATTAGTTGAGAGATGAAGGAGACGTAAAAGTCGTAAGGAGTAAGGTTGTCAGGAAACGTCGAAGGTCTTTGGATCGTGGGCGATTGGTCTAGAGACAGGATGGGGAGGGAGAAGAAGAATCAAGGAAAAAAACCCAGAGGCGCACCGACGGTTTATGAAATTATGACAGCATGGAGAAACTAGCGCAGGGTCTCAGCGGCGAAAGCCACCTGTGGCTGCGCCGTTGGCCAATCAGAGTGCTGCAATTACACAGTCGCGTGAACAGCCACACCAGCTGCTCCGGGCAAAGTCGGGTAACCGGTGTGCGGCCTCAGGCGCCGGCTGTTGCATTGAGCCCGGAGAAAGCTCGGCAAACAATTACGCCGCACGAGCCATGCTGGGAGAAGAAGTCATCGTGACTCATGAGAGCCCAAGCTCCTCAACGAGTGCACACACACTCTCTCGTCTCAAACCATGGCATCGAGGACCGTGATACCGCGTTTCCTGCTCCCCCTTCAGGGCCCGCTCTGGCGCGGCGTCCGCATCCCGCTCTCCCAGAACATCCGCATCCGCTACGCCTCGTCCACCGCCAAGCCGCAGAGGCCCATCGTGCTCGAGAAGCCGGCCAGGTTCAACCCGCCATCCCACGGCTCGAGGCTCAAGCGAAACGCAACGCCCAGGCACTATGGCCCCGAGTTGACGGCGCCCGAGATTGCCGCCCAGAACAAGAGGCACTACCCGGGCGTCATGGCGCCCGAGGGCAGCTGGTCACACTGGTTCTGGCACAGCCGGCTCCTGCACACGGTCATCACAATGGTACGGTCTCTCCGTTACATGCACTGAGAAGCGAAAAGGGAGAATCGCAGTTTCTAACAGTGAGTTCGCTCCAGGGCACGCTGCTCGCCATGGGCATCTACACCTTCTTCATGAACTACGCCTACAACTCGCCCTTCAAGGACCTCGTGCCCCCCTTCTCCGACCTGTGGCACCAGCCCCGCTACTTCTTCGCCGCCTGGAAGAACGTCGTCCTCATGCACGAAAAGGACAAGGCCCTCAAGGCGGGCGAGCACCGCACCCGCAACCTCGACGACGTTGCCAAGCGCAAGTACTACATGAAGATGCACGGTATCGAGGTCAAGGACCCCGTCGCCATGGTCTTTGGCAAGGACGAGGAGAAGTCGGAGGAGGAGCTTGAGGCGCTTGCTTTGGGACGTGAGCTGCCACCCAAGGCGGAAGGCGAGGAAAAGCCCCGGAAGAAGTGGTTTGGTATCTTGTAAGGAGGATCTAGGGAGACGGAGAACCGGCGCATTGCGCCCTCTCGTCGCCAGCTGGGACATGTAAAAAGAGGTCTCAGCATCCTGCATCTCATTTAGCATTCCATGACTCTATGCAAGTTCAACGCCCTCGAGACCATCCAAGACCTCGTGCGCCACGCTCCCCTGCTCCAATACCGCCTGTATGATTCCGTCCAGAACACCAAACTTGGTACCCCCAAGAGGCGCCTTCCACACGCCGTCCTCGGGCTGCCCATCCAGCTTCTGGTGCTGCGTCTGCTGAGACGCGGCCGGCGCGGAGGTTGTCGCCACGTTGGCCGAGTTCGGCACGCCCGGCGGCGTCAGTCTCGACGGCGGGTCGACGGTCCGCATGGACAGCAGCCGCAGCTCGCGGCCCGAGTCGACGTCCATGGCCCCCTGATTCTTCTGCGTCCTCACCTCCGACACGGACACGGCCAGCGCCGACTCCGCAACGGCGAGCTCCTCCTTGGCTGGGTCGAAGATGATGTTGTCCCCGACCGCGACCACCAGCAGCGTGATTGGCGGCCGCGATCCCGTCCAGACGCCTTCCCGCGGGTATAGGAACGTCGAGGCCTCCCAGTCGTCGTAAAACATGGGGTCCTCGTCGCCCTCTGATTTTAATCTCGGTAGCCTGGTGGCGAGCAGTGCAAGGTGGGTGGTGAGGGAGAGGAGAGGTAGCGGGTATGACAGCGGCGGCGATATCAGGAGAACCTGCAAAATCTGTCTTTAGCGAATGCATGAATCAGATCGGTGGTTGTTCCTTGAAACTCACGTCGAGATATAACCGCCAGTGGAAGCGTCTGTTGATCCACAGCTTCTTCGCAAACTCGCCGTCCGCGAGCAGAGCCTCCCGCAGCATCTCCGCCAGAAACACCGTCGCAGCCTCATCGTCGCGCTGCCCGGGTATCTCCACCGTCATCTCCAGCCAGTCCCCCCTCGCCTTCACCTTTTCGTCGTCTGCATCGCCGCTCCCCCGCTGCACATCACGGCCGTCCAGGTCCTCGCTGGCCAGCGCCTCGGCCGTCTTCTCGATCTCCGCCTTGACGCCCACGATGGCCTCCGTGCCGTCCGAGAAGCATACCCGCGCGCTGCCGTTGGTGCCCGGCAGGATCCCCGTCTCGGCAGTCAGCGGTCGAAACTGCGTCGGCGTGCGGCCGTCGGGGCGGATGGGGGGCCGCAGGGAGAGCGAGCTGTGCAGGTAGGCGAGTTCGGCGGGCGATAAGAGGGTTTGTTGGGTCGCCATTATCACCGCACGTCCATCCAGGCTTTACGCGGTATGGCTCTTCGGAATCAATCGCGCCGGAGCTGGATTGCTGCGGGTTGGCCTGTCGTTGAAAGGTTTTTGGAGGATAAATTGAGCTCTCACCTAGGTGAGCGATCAGATGCGGGGGACCCATGCAAGGTGGGGACCCAGCACCCCGTTGAATCTCTTCAACAACCTGGCAACCACCACCGCCCAACACTGGTGGTACCTCTGCAATGAAGACTGGCTATGACTCGACTTTGTTTCACCTGTCTAAGAGGTGTATGGAACTACAACTGTTGTGTTTCTTGCTACCAAGACGCGTTCAGACTGACACTCCAATATGCAGCCCGAATCCGCAGCCACACATAACACGGCTAACTACCAGTAAATACGACTTATATTTAAACTATGGAGTAATGGTTGGCCTCATTCGCGAGATGAAGAATCCAAGCAAATGGAGCCAGCCAGATCTGGCCCTAGCGCTGCCACCAACTCCGCGACCGAGGCTTTGATGGACGGCCAGTCTGTGATGTTCTTCGAATCCCAACTAACCAAGTCTGATGTTTCAAATAGCGGCCCGCTCGGGAATATTTTGAGGGCAATGTGGTCTAAATCGACTGTCTCCATGTCTTCAATGGACGGAATCCCAGGCATGTCGGACTGAAATAGTGAGACACTGGCCTCGTCGTCGTCGCTGTTGGCTCCGTCTGTGGCGGCGGCGACCTTGGTGCTATCTGGATTGTTAATGGGTTCAAGGCCTTCGCCGCGGCCATCGGAGGCGGCTTGTCGTTCCAAGGAAAGGCTGACAAACGGCTTCTTGTCGAGAATGCTCAAGGCCTCCTTATCTAACGGGTCCCAGCTCAACGCCTGAGGATCGAGGATATACTGTGGGGAGTAGTCGATCTTGTATCTCATCTTGGGGCAGTTGTGGATGTAGAACCCTGGATACCACCAGCGATAGCCTTGTTCCACGGCCAAAGCGATCTCATAGACAGCACCCAGCTTTCCCGGTGTGTACTTGTGTATGCTCTCGTGATAGAGAAAGTACACGGAGCTGACGCATTCGGGCAGTAGGTCGAGAACACCAATTGCCACCAATTCGCCGTCGATTCGATAGCAGTGGTGGTACGAGCCTAGGCGGCGCTTGCGTCCATCGGGCGCAGTCGTGACCTGGCGCCTCAGGGGCGAACTACACAGGAAGCGCTTGAAGGAGCGGCGAGTTCTATCCTTCGGGGCCTCATTATGGACCACCTTTTGATAGTTGTCGTACACGCGATACTTTTCCTCGGTGAAAGTGTCTTCATCCAGGGTAACGACAAGTTTATGGGCGGGCTCTGGCGGCGTTTTCAGATTAGCCAGTTCTGCCTCGTGGACTCGCTCAATCAAGCAAAACTCGTTGTCTCGTTTCTTTGCCTCCTGTCTTGATCTCGGGTACCGTCGAGCTGCTTCCTTGATGTAGGATTCGCCAAGTACGTATCTGTTGAAGCGATTGACAGTTTGGCGCTGATCCCTGGAAGGCTTGAACCGAGTAGAGTCCAGTCGGAGAGTGTAGTGAGGACAGCAGGCTTGGCGCTGGTTGGGGCGATACAGTAGTGTTCCGGAACGTCTCCAACACCGATCAAGCAGTGTCTGGTAGAACTTGGGGCTCAAGGATGTTGCGGTTGCATAGTAAGAAAAGCCTAGAAAAGGTTTGAGTGTCAGTCTTTCATCCGGTGGCCGTACGTGACGCGGGCTGTGGAGGAGGCGGCCTGGCGTAGCGGGCGGCAAAAGTGTGGCTCTAGGTTGACTTGACTTTTGGAGCTGGCAGTTGTATGCAGCAATTTGTGAGTTGCGATGGGCAGAAAGTTCGACGTTTAGAATAGGGCAAAATTGTGATAATGAATGGCAACGACGAAAGAGCGCTCACGTTTGGACTGTCTCGGGTCCCGGTTGCCGCAATACCCGCACCTCGAAGAGTTGGCATATCCTGTATCAACCAGTGTTAGTGTGCAATGGCTGGTTGTGGAGGTTCAAAGCAACGTGTACTGGTTCAAGGAAGACAAGACAGAAGACTGTTTCGGCAACATGCCGTCCGATATATGCCGGCCAACAAGCCGAGACACCGAGGACACATCAGAGCGTCATGCAACAGTCGAATGTGGCCCACCACGGCAAGCCTTTGCCGGCAATTCCCGAGCATCGTGATGCCTTTCAAGTTTCGGGCCGTTGGCACACGGGGCCTGCCGGGGACAGGCGACGAGCCAAGGGACCAATGACGGCGAGCAAAATCAAACAACAGGGGCACGGGACAGAGGTCCCGGCAGAGACCAAAGGGGATAGAAGGCCCGGAACACGATGGCTTCTTCAAGCGGGTAAGGCGAGCAAGTCAACGGCAGGAGTTGTGTGACTCGTGGCGAGAAACGGGTTCCACGACGATGAGTCGACGCCTCTGCCGTGTACGCTTGCTTCAGCAGCCAACGGGATCCGCAGGAAGAAGCACGTGGGGAGCGCGGTTTGAAAACACAGAGACTGGAGCATGACAGTTACTCACCGATTGGAGAGAGGAACTCGTAGTCGGAAAAGGCGCCTTCAGGGGTCTGCGAGCCACTTGGTTCCATCATGGGCCTGCAGTTGAGTGTCGTTTAGAGGGGTACCGAACCCGGTGGCAATATGCGACTCGTCCTGCGCCGAGGATTTCTTCCAGAAGGGGCAAGCCGACGCGTAGAGGGCCGGCATGGCAGTACGGCAGTATCGCCCTTGGCAGAGGATCGAGCCGTGCCAGTGCTGTACGGAGATATGTAGGTAGCGGCAGGTGGTGTGGTGGCGAGACGTCGACGAGGGCGCGTTGGTAGGCTCTCACACGATGCAGCGGGATGATCGCGTGGACAGCGACAGTGTGGGCTGGCCGACCCAACGGCGAACCTTTGACGGTGCGGCCACCAGCGAGGCGTCGCTGACGTCGAAGTCAGGCTCCGTGGACGCTCAGGAGAGGCGGAGGCAGCGCTGGAGAGCTGGTGCAGAGATATCGAGGAGAGGAGAAGCTCGCGACGATGAGGTCAACGACTTGGTACTTGTGCAGGTGGTACCTGCCTGGGGCACCAGCGCCGCGGTTGGTGGTGGGGCGGTGCCCTCACACTGCGGTGCTGATCGAGGATCCCGTCCAGTTGGATGGAGGGGCTCGGGGGCCTCGATGCACGCTTTGGCGTCCATGGATGGATCAATCCATCTCCAGACTCGACATGATCTGGTCGACGAGGTAGGCGCTCTGCTGGACTCCAGGGGTTTTGCTTTCACTGCAGCTCAAGAGGCACTTGCAGCACTCATCAGGCCTCAATGCATGCGGTCGGCAGCTGGGGGAGCTAGGACTGGGAACACCGCGGGGTTCAGCGAGTCCAGCCCGAGTTACCCGAGCTGGCTGACCTCTCCCATCGTCAGCAGGTCAAGGTGAGCAGGCAGTCGACGCATGATGGACGGCCTGTATTCACCACATGAACGGGCGCCCATGCTGGACACGATGCTCCTTGGCGAGTCGGAAGCCGTTGCTGCTCCCCGTCATGCTGGTGTGGCTGGAGCTGTCTGCTGGATGCTCGCTTACAAGACAAGATGGTGTTGTGTTGTTAGCCCTAGGCTCATGCAGGCTGCGCGGCCCTCTCTATAGCTTGCATGCTGCCTGTTCTGACCACGCCAGATGCAGATCTGGTGGACACCCTCTTGCAGGGGCTCTCGATGGTACGGGGGCCACAAGGAGTAATTAGTCCGTAGTCCGTAATTGAAGGCACACTTGGTTTGGGGTCGGTGACTGCTTGGCCATCGTGGTTGCTACTCGTACATGCATGCCTGCGTCGACAACCGTTGGGCATGCCGCTGTGCAGCGTCGTCGAGGAGTTGCAGAGACCATGGGGGTATTTCTGCTATTTTCTACTCCGAGATAGACACATATGAGATGGGATGACCGCGGAGAGCAAGAGAACGGCCATTGTTGAATAGAGGCTCTCCGTGATTGGCCCTGGATGCTCTGCGTGTTGGCGCCGCAACGCATTACGCGGGACAGCAGGCAACACCAGCGCCTACAAGTAAAAGTATGGAAGTAAGCTCGACTCGAGCAGCACTCTCGGCTCTACATTCTGTCTGGTCTTTCTGTCTTTGAAGTACCTAGTAGAAGCACGCCGCCTGCTGCAGCAACAGCTGGCCGTGCCGGTGCATGGGGAACACCGAGGACCCTACCTTACGAGTATTCATGTACGTCGGGGGTTGGCGGCGGCTGCAGGCGCATGACTCTTCGTTTTCATCCGTCGTCCTGGGCTTCTATTCCCTGTTCCATGCGCTGGCTGGCTGGCCCTGGCCCTGGCTCGATGCATGTCGGAGTGCGTGTAGTGGCACGCCGGGCAGCGAGCGAGGAGCGAGCGGCCATGCGGCATGCATGTACGCCTGCGGATGCAGAGACGCAACGTCAGCCAATGCACGCACGGCGCGTGATGATTGACGTGACCTGGCCTGGCCTCACATCTGCCTCTTCAGCTTCTACATGTTTGCCTCTTGCTCTGCCTGCCGTCGGCGGCTCGCACGACAGGGCGGGCCAGGGCCAGGGACGGGACTGGACAGGACAGGCCAAGCTTTCTTGCCCTCCATCCATCCATCCATCCACACCATCGTTAGCTGGAGGTATAAAGCCGAGCGGCTCCTCTGTCCCCTCCCAGTGGTTGCAACGGCACGAGACATGCAACGGCACTCGAGCCAGCAGCGAAACCCGCTACGACGCCGCCCATTGTGTCGGGTGCGCCCCGTCGTCGTCCTGTTCGTTGCTGTACCTTCAGCGTGTCTATTGGCCCCTCCTTGTCCTGCTCTCCAGGCACCATCTCTCCCGCTCCACAGCCAGCCCGGTTTCTGCGCGTCGCGGTGCTTCTGGCAGATGCTGCCAGGAAGCGTTGTTCCATCCAGCAACAGCCTCAACCGTCAACCGCAAGTCGTGCGCGTGGTGCGGAACCCGACGTGACGGCCCCTGTTCGCTACCTCGAGTCTCGGTCCAGTCTCGTCGTTTTTCGCCAGTGACGCTGAGCGCATCTTGGCACGCCGCTTTCGTCCGTCGTCGTCGCGGACCGGATCCCACCTCGAGCCACCTTGCCGTGCACCGTGACACGGCGAGTGTCAAGTCGAGCAACAGAGTTTGCCCCAATCTCCACGTCCAGCCCTTCGCTCCCACCAACCCTGGTTAGGTTCGCCGCACGCCGCTAGGCCCTGTCGTTGGCCCTGGAACCCGTCATCACAAAGCAGCAATTGCGCTGTTCCGGTCGCTCCAAGCGCCTCCATCCCACTCCCCCCTCTGGTGACCTTCGTCCCCGGCCCTCCGGGAGCAGCCTGGGCCTGCTCCGTCGCCTCGTCTTTGCCTCGTTCCGACGCGGCAATTTTCTCCTGCTTTTTTGCACCCAATCTCGACGGACCAACCATCACGATGATGCATCGCAATACCCTTTGATCTGCCCCGCCGCAACGCCGCAGCACCCTCGCTGGGGAACCGCACGCAACGCCGCAGTGCCAGTGCCCGCCCCTGGTGAGATTTGCAGCCAGCCTGCAGCAGCTCCAGCCATTTTGCCCCCCGCCGCCGCAACCCCGAGAATCCCGTCAACTCCAAGGCCTGCCATCCCGCGTGACGCCAGCGTCTTAATATGTCCGGCCCTGGCTCTGGAGGCTCAGGTAGTCGGTCAATGCAGTCCCGCACTGGCAGAAACAAACAGCGTGAGTTCCCCTGCAGAGTCTGCGGCCGCGACTTGTACCCTGCAAGATGCAGCACCTGTCATGGTCTGGTTCAGACCTCCACCGTGCCGAGGCGCAGTCTTCACTGACACTCTTCTCTCTTCCCGGGCACAGGCTACAACTCTAAAGGAGAGCGACTCGTTGCTGGAGTCGTCCCGCTCAGCCCAGACCAAAACTACGTCCTCTTGATACAGTCCACCCGGCGCAAGGGCTGGGTCCTGCCAAAGGGAGGATGGGAGACGGACGAGTCGTGTCAGGAGGCCGCCACGCGCGAGGCCTGGGAAGAGGCCGGCATCACCATCAACATCGACTATGACCTGGGCACCATTGACGAGAAGCGGCCCCCCAAGTCGTCCAAGGACCGCTCCCGCTACTCCTTCTACCAGGCAACTGTCCTGACCGAGGTGGACGACTGGCCTGAGAGAGACAAGCGAGAGCGCCAGTGGTTCACCTACTCGCAAGCCATCGAGGAGCTGGCCACGAGGCCGGAGCTCCAAGAAGCTCTACAGCGCTCCACCATCAATCAACTATAGCCTCACGCGACCACCGGCTGAGGCGCCGTACCTCTGGCTCGCACCCGGCGGCATATGACTCCCTGCGCGAGGCCTTCAATGGCCCCAATGGCGCCTCTCTGTGCCGCCGAGGGAGTCTGCGAAGCCGACTTCCAAGGTCTATGAGTCGACGCCTGCACCGTGTCATCCGAGGCCACTTAGACACAAGAGAACAAGGTCGCCCTGCACGAGGAGAGTACTCTGGCGACGGATTGGCGCCGTCTTTTAAAATTTTGCTCCTACACCCTTTCCTGCGCATCATTCACGGAGGGGAGTGATACATCTTGCATCGAAAACAAGGCGTTGCAGGCTGGAGGCATGATAGATTTTTTTTTTTTTTTGTGGGTGGCGTTTGCACACACCAAAAGGCGAAAGACGACAGGCTTGGATGGCACAACGGCATTGCATCAAGGGTGGCAGCTCTCGGGAACAAGGCGAGGCTCTCTTCCTCCATTCTGGTCGCCGGGCAAAGGGAAGGGCTGGTTGTCGACATGCGCACAGACCTTTGATAGCAAGCATTGATAGACGGGCAAGTCATCATGCCGTCCGCGCCCGAAGACGTGACCGTGAAAGCACACCTCGTTGGACCACAACGGCCCGATGGATTGGGATTGGCGCATAAGGGGCCATTGCGCACACGGAGACGACAGCCATGGCCCTGTGGTCGTCCGAGCTCGCCGTACTTCGTAGAGGCAGCTGCATGTCTGTGTCACGCTGCAACGGCGTGCATCCTACCATGCCCATCAATTGCAGCTCGGAAAGACATGCCTTGTCAAGGCAATGCCTGCTACTAGTTTCGAAACCTGCATCGCCGGCCACGACTTGGAGTCTAGCCTGATGCTCCAGGATGCCCCTCGGCCCCGCGCGCAAAGAGCTGGGGGGTGGGGAGAGTGATGATGGCTGATCCATGCCGCCCCAGAGGAACCATCACGTGATTCTCCTTATCGATAGCGAGGCGCGCCGATCTGGTCCCAAGGGCCAAGGCGCAGGCGGTCGCGACGTCAACGGCCCCGCTGCATCACGAACTCTTGCTTCCCTTTTCTCAGAGCGCAACCACTCGCCTCAACCATGGTCATATAATCGAGCGCATGAGGATCCGATTCATGGAACCTGTGTGGACGGCCGCATTTCAGCCACTCCTTGACATAATACCCTATGATATAAAGCATGGAAAACCTGACCATCTCCGATGCCCCTCCTTCTCAGGCTCGGGGCCCTCCGCAGCAGCCTGCCCAGCTGCCGCCGCAGATGTTCACGACGGCAGCTCAACTCCTGGACCTCACCGATAGTATGGCGCCTGCAACCGGGGAATGACGGACCCGAGAACCACTGATGCTGACGATTCGCACCAGAGAAGCTCATGGTTGTGCTGCGAGACGGGAGGAAGCTGATCGGTGTTCTCCGAAGCTGGGACCAATTCGGTACGTCGACGTGCATGAGGCGGAATGCCATGCGGCATTCGGTGAACGGCTGGCTAACCGCTCTTGACAGCTAACCTGGTCCTCCAATCGACGACGGAACGGATATTCGCCCCCAAGCCGGACAGCGCCGGCTCTGACATCCCGCAGGGCTTCTACGCGGACATTGCGCACGGCATCTTCCTCGTCAGGGGAGAAAACGTGCTGCTGCTGGGCGAGATTGACCTGGACAAGGACGACGACGCGCCCCCGGGCTACGAACCCGCCGAGCTCGACGTCGTGAGGAAGCTCGCCGAGGAGAAAAAGGATGCCGAGAAGGCCAAGGAGAAGTCGCGCCTGAAGAAGCTCGCAAAGATTGGCTTCGAGGGGGAGAATCTCGGGGACATTGTCTTCTGAAAAAAAAAAAGG
>PKSG01000276.1:80807-100133 GCA_002916505.1 Tolypocladium paradoxum
TGGGAAGGGGCACGCGCGGAGTTACAAGAGCTAGCTCTCCGAAGGGCGTGCACGCGCACGCGTATTTCCTCTGCAGCTGGACACTGGGCACGAGGGAATGGTCAGAAACGTGGAACGTCGCAGCGATGTGTCTTCTTCTTATATTTCTTCGCTATTTTCTGTTGCGTCTGCGCTTTGCGGTGACTTGAGCTCGGGAGGGCCGCGTTGTTTCTGCTTGTGCGAGAATGGGTATTAATACAGGGGACCTTGTAGTGTTTTGCCGCTTGCTCCTTTCCGCGGGACGTGTATGTCGTGCCGCGGCGCGAATCTGTGAGGTGGTTATGAGGTGATGATGCCGATTGCCCTCTTCCTTGGGAGGGTGTCACGGCTGGTACAGCAGGGTTCACCGGGGCGATACATCTCAAGAGGCCAGTCAGTAATCTCACCGGCGTGCCCGCCAGGAGGACTCGACAAAGGTGATGCTCTTGCCATGGAACGCTTTTGCGTAAGGTAGTCATGACAGTTGGAGATGTACGCCACAGCACATGTACGCTGCCAGTGACACGTGTGACTCTAATCAAGTCATGTCGTCTTGACTAAAGGTACCTAACGAACGCCCATGCGGGTATGCGCTCCCAGATCCGCAAGACACCCAACGTATAACCTCTTTCCCGTCGGTATTTGATCCGGCTCTGTGCCTTATGCCCCCGTGTCTTCAACAAGGTTCGTCTAATGTACGTACACCCACACACATTATGCCAGATTGGCATGTGGAAGAGAGGAAAAAAAAAGAAGTAAAAGAAAACTAGTGAGAAGTCGAGTATGGCTCTGTCGTAAATCATTCGACCCATTCTGGTCTTTTTGATGCACAACGCAAGAAAGAGCAAGGAAGATCTTCAATATCGACAATGCCCGAGCTGTAAACATCCCTCGGGGTTAAGCCAAGCCGAGGAACTTGAGAGCCTTGCGGCTGTTGGGCTTTCGCGCGCCAGCCTTCCTCATGAACATAGGCATTAGTCTGCGCTCCTCGATATCATAGTCGCTGTCGTCGTTGGGGTCGAAAGTCATGATGGATACTGCGTCCGAGTGCGTCTGAGCATTGCCCCGTGACTTGCTACGGCCCCGCTTGCTCTTGGCCGATTTCAACGTCACAACTGTCTCGGCAATGGAAGACGGCCGCATCGTCGACGTGGGGGAGTTAGGGGCAGGAGGCATCGGAGCTTTAATCTTCGGGGAGAGTGGGCTGTGTGGACCGACTTTGGGGAAAGGGGATAGACTGTCCCCCCTCAGACGAAGCGGCGGCGGCTTTGCCTTTCTCTTCGACCCCTGGGGAGTTGATGGCTCAGGGGACTCAGAATCTGAGGCTGAGGCTGGAATATTCCACACCGTGGACACAAATTTCGCAATGTCCTTGTCTGATGCCGTCGAGGTTAGGAGATAGTTTGCTTTGGATACTGGGACGTCGGAAGATGATCTTGGAGAGGGGGTTGGCCGTTTGGTTGGGGTTCTCTCCGATTTGCTGCCAATCGAGATGCCGCGAAGGTGAGTGAAAGGCAGATGCTCCTTGCTGTTGGAATCAACAATTTGCGCAACCTTCATCAGATCAACGCCCAGCAGCTTCTGCAAGGCCAAAACCGTTCGGAGGTGCTCTGGAGGATACTGCAGCAACAAGTGCCGGACTTCTGAGTGGAGAGCAAGGTATGTCTCCAAGTGAGGAACGATGAGGGTTGCCAGCAGGTAAGAGTTGGTGAACGGATTGTCGGACGTCTGGTTGGCGAGAGGTTGGGCCGTAAATGCTTGCATTGCATTGGCGAGAAGATAGCTAGTCTTGAAGTTAGCAAGACCGGCTGAGAAGGCGGTAGAGGTCTCTTCCGTTTCACAAAGCACTCACCGGAAGTCAAGCCTGTCTGCGCGTCCGAGGCCACTGGATTTGCTTCCAAGCTGCTCAAGGTGTCCAGTGATGGCCAGCGAATACTCTTTCTTAACACCCTTCTGGGATCCGATGGCCAAAATTTGATTCACCTTGCCGTCGCAGCTCTGCGGGCCATCGGGTCCCGTTGCACGGAATATCGGTTTCCATAAGCCGTCGAGTTCGGGGAGCAGGGAGAACTGAAACTGATGGTAGCCCTGAGTGTCCGGCGGGAAGTACTCTCCGAGGATGGACCGAAGCGAGTTTTGAACAGCCACTGCCGTTTGATTTGGCGCGATGGTGAACTCATGAAACTTGTGCTCGCTCTCTACCGCGTCGGCCGACGGCGGCGGCGTCTGGGCGGGTGTTGGTGGTCGCACAATGGTCACCTTTGGGGCGACCTGCACTGACTTGGGAGGTTGCAAGGTCGGTTGCATGTAGGCAAAAGGATCGTAGTCATCGACATTTGCGGACGCATGAATCACAGTGAGCTCAGCTGCGGTAGCACGGTTTTCTTCCGCCTCTGACGCCCTCGACTTTGGGGTTCCAGGAAGCGATGGTTCGGTATTGTCTGGCTCAGAAGCCGTTGGGGAATGCGAAAGGAGTGGATAGCGACCACCCTTGAAAGCATTGACTGCTGATTCGAGCACTCCATCCGGGGTTCCCTCTTTCAAGTAAACCAGCAGGTCTTCAGTGCAAGAGAAAACGGGCTGAAATGGAGCCTTCTTGTACGCGCCTGCGCCAGCATCTGTTCCGCGGTCTACATAAGTAGTCTTTGGCTTGGCACGCTTCTTGTTCTTCTTCCCTTGCGGTACGGGCGCAACCTTGACGATTGGGATCTTCGATCTCACAACCACCGTTCGGGGTCGCTCGACACTATTCAGGCGAGTGAAAGTTGCGTTTTTGTCATCCGTGATAACCATCAGGGAACGTGGACGGTGCACTGCTCTTGGAGTCTCTGGCTCCGCAAGCCACGAGTTTGATGGAATACAGAGGTCTCGGAACTTGGGACTCGCAGGGTAGATCCTATCCACGGACTTGACCCTCACCAAAGAACCCTTACCAGCCGAGTATCTCATGTCCAGGAGCGACGCTTCTCCATACACGACGTTATCGGGCGTGCGGATGCTGACGACATCAGATATGGGCGACGCAGCGTCTGCCTCGGCACGATATTGGGCCGAGATCGGCTCGTACGTCTCGCCAATGCAACTCGGTGAATAAGGGGCTGGCACCAGATTCGCGGGAGAAAGATGTGTTGACTTCCGCGCGTTGAACTGTGTGACGGCAACGCTGGGCGTCGTGGGAGCCACGAGACTATTCGCCGTCTCTTCGACTTGAATATCCCTGTCGTCGGCACGTGCGGCGCCGAACACGAGGAAAGGTGCCGCATCGCCGAACTCGTCAGAGTACCTGTACAGCGGTAGGGAGGAGCTGCGCTGGCGCGTGGAGGCGGTCAGGTCGAGGTCGTTGGAGGGCTGCAGGTTGGCTGTCTGGCGGTCTAGAGCGTCGGCGGCTCGCATCGCCCTTGTTATGGGATCCTCGAAACCGCCTGTCTCGCTTGCTGTGTATCCGAAAGTATTCCTGTTCCGATACATGTTCACAGGACTCTCCAGTCCAGCCAACCCGTCTTTGATCAGTTCGTCGAATATTGCCCCGGCCTCAGCCTTGCTTCCACGAGTTTCGTGCTTCATGATGGCCTTGATGCAGAGGGCCTGTGCGCTTGGAGTGCCGCCGTTCATGAAGACCAAGCGCTTGTTGGTGGGTGTCGAGCCCTGTAAGAAGGCCCGCGCGGCGTTGCTGCGTGCCACGAGAGCATCGTGAACCTGCCGAACGTAGAGTCGCGCGTCGAAACCTTGGTCCAAGTCGTCGGCGGAGATGTAGCACCGAACGCTGGGAAGAATGAGGACTTGGGCAGAAGTGGGGAGAAGCCGCAGTTGCGTAGAGATGGTATCCGGGCGGCCCTCAAAGGCAACGATGCTGCCGAGCAGCTCTGTCGCCTTGTGAGCCATGGTCCGTTTGCTGAGTCTGAGGATCGTACGGAGTCTCTGGTGCTGGCAAGGAGTTGGTGCAGAGGAGCTTGTCCGTCACGCACGTACTGCGTGCGTATGCGTCAACCAACGAGCGGTGTGGTAGAATGACGGTGAGTTTGATTTAAAGAATGTGACGGGCGAGTTGCCGCTGCGTGACGTCGGACTATATCATGACCGAGCTATGCACTCCTAGGTGATTCACGTTGAGGGCGACGGACGCTCAGTGCCGGGTGTAAGAGCGTCAGGACCAGGGGTGCTAGTCGAAGCCGTCCGGGTGGGATGCCGTAGCAAGACAAGTAAGATACTTGGTAGGCATTCACAAAACGAAGGCAACGGATGCGTCCTTGGGCAGAGGCAACGTAGTATAAAGTATGGAGAGTGAAGATGTCAAAGGAGGGGAAGGGGAGAAAGGAAGGTGGTGGTGAAGAAGAAGAGGTGAGGTGAGGACGGCAGGTGCGCTGGGCAGCCAGCCGCAGGCGGAGAGGAGTTAGACAGGTAGGCAGGTACGGAGTGCGGAGCCTTTCGTGGAGGGTTGCGATGACAACTGTACGAGTACTTGTATGCGAGTGCGTAGTCCACATAAAAATAAAATAAAAAGATGCCATGCCCTGGACAAGACTCGCTCCAACGACCCAACCCGAGCTACATGAAGGTACGTACGACAGTGCAAACAAGGTCGACCGAACAACTGACGACAAGGGCCTTAGTGGCGGCCAGGGATGCAGGGCGCAGGCGAGCCCGCTGTGATTGATTAAGCAGCCTTTTGTCGCCCTCCCCAGAACCCAAATGCCCCAAGTCCGTACGAGTACGCGCACCATCATTACCGACTGGAAATGACCTCCCCACGAACGGACAGGACGGGACAGGACAGGCCTGGTTCGCCAACGGACGGGCGGCCACTTGCTGGGGTTGCTACTTCGCAGTGTTGTACGGACTGCGAAGTACGAGTGCAAAGTACTGTATGCTGAGCACTAGCAGGTCGACAGGTGTCACCAGAGTCGACGATGCGGTGTACAGTGCTGTTAGGGACCAGCAGAAGCCCGAGCCAAGGCCGTGGACTTTTCTTTTGCGCCGTCGTCCATTGCCTTACGACCAATTTCGTACTGTGCCATCCGCCTGGCCCTGTCCGACGAAGCCTCACATCGCGAGGACACCTGAAACGCCACTACGCTGACAGGATCGACATGCGCCCAGGCCCCAAGGACAGGACGTGGAAATCAGGTGGCATGTTTCCGATGCCCTGGTGCCCTGGAGCTTGTTGGCCTCTGTCTGTCGCCTACCAGAAGCTTCGTCGGCCCCCCAAGGGCAGAGGCTCCAGCTAGCCGACCAGGGTACCGGTCAGGGGTATAGCATATCGTACTGTACGAGTATGCGGCCCGTGGAGGATCCGGCAGACTTCAACCAGGCCAGCAGAGGTCAGCCGCACGCACGAATAGGCAAATTGCCGTTGGACGGCCCGGAGTACTTCGTGGCGTGTTTGGATTTCGCACGCACGAGGCACGCCGCGGCGCCGGTGACGATGTCGGCGACGGCGAGCTGCAGCCTCTTGGGCCAGTCAGTCACCAGTGCCATGACCGACCGACCAATGATGGCGCCGTCCGCGTTGGCCTGTTGGCTGGCTGACGACCATCTCTTCTAGCGAAAGAGCCTGGTCCTTGTTGCCATTCCCGACACCCGCTTCATCTCCTGGACGATGCTGAACCCTATGCCCCCCATCCTTACTTGGGGCTGTGCTGGTCCTCGGCCTTGGGAGCACTCGTACTCAGCCTGAACTGGTGTTTTGCGTGCCAGAGGACAAGAGGCGAGTTGCAAGTAGGATGCTGGTGCTTCGGCATGATGGCCGCAGTTGCCGCCCTGGTCACGTCTGTGCAAGCTTGGCTCTGCCAACCCTTGTTTGGGCTCGGATCGAGGTTCGGTTCTGGGGAGACATGGAGGACTCCGCATCCAGTGCCAACTCAGCTTTACTCGTACGAAGTACGCCGACTGACCCCCTTCTGGACGAGTTGTCAACATGGAACCTCGCCGCTTTTGATAACCAATCACGCCCATGGCCGCCGCATGCTTTTGTCCGACGGCAATGCCGAAGAATCGAATTCCCAACTCGAGCCTGATACCATCATGCTGGGAAGCCACTGTCATCACGCAGGCGGCTACCACAAGTCGTGCCGCCTCTTACCGCCAATCACGACCAGCGGGGGCGAGCGCCTCCAGGAAGTGCTTGGAAGATTGCACAAGCCCTTCTGGTGTGCGAAGGCTCTAACCACGTATGTCCCCAATGTCCCCTGTTCCTTGTACTCGACTCGAAGTTCCTGGCCATTCTGCCGTTCCTCTCTATTACTTCAAAGCTACGAGTACACCTTGCATTACCTTCCTTACATTACATTGCAACCCTGCAAGGTACAAGGCTGGAGCCTGCGGACGCTACTCGTAGAGGAGAGTATCACTGTTGCCAGACGAGGCATTACGGGGATGCTCGGTGAGCGGCTACGCAGCTTGTCGGAGGACGCAGCTTATCAGAGGTCGTGTCGGTCCCGGGGAAGCGGAACCGATCCCATGTCTGTAACGGCTTTACTCGTATTGTCGGTGTGACGGCTCGTGGTACGTGCTTTCCCGAGACATGGAAGCTGGCGGCGCGGGCGAACTTTTGTTGCCGGCTTCGAGCCTAGTTGTGCTTCTGGAACGAGGCGTGGCCTGCTGGTACGAGTGCTCACTCGTACTCGTAGGCCGACTTGCGCAAGTGCCTCTCTGGATATTGCACCCGTCGCCCAAGTGTGCTGCAATATGCCTCAGCTCGTGGAGAATGTGGCTGTTGGCTCCGCTGCGTCTATTTCAATGATTGGACTGGCACTGAAACAACCGCGACCCTACGATAAGTATCGGAACCACGGCCACGTACTGCATTGACCGTGCACCTGGACGGAACAGAAGTCCCTTGATTCGTCCTGTCCAAGCATGGCAAAGAAAAGCGAGAGAGAAGGGTCGTTTCCCCTGCATACCTAGCCTCTCGGCTCTTGGCAATTATCGAGTTGGCGAGCCATTTCACATGCATCGTTGCTGTCTTCACCATCACGCCATGTATCGGCCCGGCCGGCAGTTGAACTGATCCAAACGAGGCCTACGCTTTCATTCCGACCAGAGTGTCGACGGCCTTTCCGAAGCCAGACAGGGCTACGAAGTGATTGGTAATGTGATGCCATCCGCATTGCCCGCTCTGCCGCGCAGAAATTGCTCTCTACCTTGTCGATGGCTGCAAGTTCTGCCTGGAAGACATTCATGCCGCCCCACCCACAGCGCATCATCCGTGATGGCCTCACGCGACCGAGGTTGGCCTGTTACTTGAGACGGTTAACTTGGCCAGCTTCGCCACGGTCCGGCGCCTGGCAGCATTCAAGACGAAACCCCCAGAGGATCGCGGACAAACCAGGCCCGTGGCGGAGAGGCCAAGCAGCACTTTGTTCCGGACAATGGCTAGGTATGGAGCCCTGCTCCAAGACCCCAGAGATCCTAATGCCGGGTATGGCGATCGCGCCCCCGCTGGCCTGCTTCGAGAGATCTCATATTGACCCGAAGCGATCGCTATTGTTGCCATTGCTGGTCGGGGTCCACCGACGATGTGTCATCTGGAACACCGGACTTGAGGCTAGCCCTTTAGCCACAGGAGCCTCGTCTCCGCGTGGGATAGCCGCCGCTCTGATCCTGGTGTCAAGGCTGTGTCGAATGCTTCGCACGCGTACGGACCGCATGAGCCCACACGCGTTCGTGATGAAGAGAGCCCGTGTTCCTCTGAATTAGAGGCAGGTGATATGTATGCATGCCATGCATCTGCCGGGTCCAAGCGGTACGAACGGAGTCCCTCTCGTCGTATCGTCGTCATCTATCCGGCGCGTCGCGAGGCACTCGGCCGGGTATCGGTACCTACAAGCCGCGAGTACCTATCCTTTGGGCTTAGCAGCTCGTCCACAAATGCCCGGACGGGCCAGTAGTCGGGAATCCCAGCCAGCGTCGAGGGAAGAACAGGCAACATGCTTGTCGAGGGCCGACGCGGCTCCGTTTGGCACACGGACCCGATCCTGCGTCACTCAACTCTCAACCTCAAAAATGACATGGACAAGCCTCTTTCACGGCTCACAGGTCGATGAGCGGTTTGTTTCCGAGTCCTGCAAACAGCGTCCTCCCCACCGGCCATGGGTGTGCCGTTCCCTTGGTATGTGCTCCAGGCTGCTATCCGACGGCGCATCGTGTGGTGGCACCAGTGTCTCTGACCGCAGCTCTCGTCTCACACGACAGGCAGAACGCTGTACGGATCGCATCGTCACACGTACATGCATGGCAGAGTCAAGTTGCAAACCGCCGTCGAAGCTTTTCTTCTGGCTCGTCTCGTCTCGAGAGCCTCCAAGCATCAAGCTTCGCCTTGCTAGCCAATCATCTGTTCGACTCTAGGGTTCGGCTCGTGTGGCCGCAACGATTGTGCATCCAACGCAGACTTGTTGGTTGGCTCGGCCGTATCCGCGGATTCGGCTGGGGACGTGACACGGAGCGCTACTCGTAGTTATCGTACAAACAGGGCGTTTGCTTTTTGCCGTGTTCCCGGGATTCGACAGACGGCCAGACCATGTACGAGTAGGCACCAGGGACACGTTTCGAACTGCGGCGGCCCAGCCCGAGCCTCTGTGCGGCCTCACATCTGCGCTGGGACCGAGACCAGACGCTCTCGCGCTATTGGACGCCCCAATCGAGCCGGTGGAACCCCCGGCCTTTTTTGAGTTCTGCCTGTGGTCCTTCACTGAACTTCGTAATGCGCCGGCTGTTGTCGCGGTCGTTGTTCGCTCGACGCCGAGATGTGTCCACACACGAAGCGTCTCCAACGGCCCGATAAGTTGTCCCCAGTTTAACTTTTGGCTCTGGATTCCTCTCCCTCGTCGAGTCTAATCATCCATGAGCTCTGCCAGTTCGGCCTCCTCTTCCGCCGTCAAGACGTTGCCGCCGGCCTTGTCCGTCTCATCAGGGCCTGGCTTCCGCGACTCCTGAATCTTGTTGACCACGTCATCCAATTCAGTCCTTGCAAGGGGCCAAGTGCGAATGGTGCGATCGATGCTGACGCTGCAAACCTTCTGCGGCGAACCCTGAGCGTCGCGCAGCATGACCAGGTCTGTTACCTCTTCGAAATGCCCCTCGAGGGTGCAGTACAGCTTGCCCGTCGCTCTACCCCATACCTTGACGTTCTCGTCCCGGCCTGCCGTAACGACCCACTGCTCTGTTACGACGACGGCGCGAACGTAGTCGCCATGCGTGAAGACATCATCGGCCACGAAGTTACGCGACCGCGCGAGACACTTGGCCGTGCCGTCGGCGCTGGCCGTCCACAGGTCGGCCTCCTCGCCGTCCACGTCGAATACGAGCTTGTAGACGCTCGTATCGTGCTCCTCGATGGTGAGTCTCTCTGTGTCGGGGCGATCGTGAAACGAGTCGGGTAGCTGCTCGTAGCTGTCGAGGGTAATCTTCCACCGCCGAATGTGGGGGTCGCTGCTCGCGCTGGCGAGGACAAGGGCATCAGGCGTGCTCAGAACGGGGTCGATGGCGAGATATTGTACGGCTAGCATGGTCGTCGTGGGGTCTTGGAGAGTGTGTATCCGACGACCAGTCTCGATGTCCCACACGAGAATCTTCTTGTCGGCGCCGCCGCTTACGAGGACCTCCTTGTCGGAGAGGCGCCCGCAAACCACTGCCTTGACGAAGTCGGCGTGTCCGCTGTATTTGCGCCGAGGCTTGGCTGATTCGATGTCCCACGACCATATGTCCTTGTCCCAAGAACCGGCAAATATGGTCTCGCGACCGGTGCCCCCTATGGCGAGGCATGTTACCGGGGCTTTGGGACCGCGGTACGTAGCCCCGGCTTCGGATGACTGCTTTGCCGTTAGGGGGATCTTCTCATGTAGCATTCCTTGCGTGCGCCCCACGTACATCAAGGTTCACACGTCGAGCGTAGCCGGCAGATTCCGCAATGAATACGGACGAGAGAGGAGATGCCGGGTCAGGGATTGCGGCCAGGATCTTGGACTTCATCTCCAGCGGGTTGCCATTCTTGTTGCTGGCCTTGACCGTTTTCCTCTCCCTCTGGGCCTGTGACGCACTGGGTTGTCGTCAGGGAGCATGTCTTTGTAGCAGATGAGTTGGCTTCCATCGGCCGAGGGCGTCTTGCACTCACTCGGTCTCGAAGAAGTGGTCTCTGTCGGAGGACTGCATGGCGGCGGCTGTTCTCGGGGCCAGGAAGCGTTTCTGGAGCAAAAGGGCCAGTCCTATGGTCCCTTCTGCGATCTCGACTACCGTCTGCTCGTCAGCGGCGAGTCTCTACCTTGTGTGTGAGGCAAGCAGGCAGCCTTTCAAAGGGACGAGCCTCTGTTGATGGTGGGAGCCTCAGCGCAGCGGGGCAGCCGTTGGCGGCTGTTGGTCCATTGGGCGGGGTCGTTCCCTCGCGCCGACTGCCCCTGCCCAGTTTAATTGGCGGACGCGCTGCGACGCGTCTCCCCAGCACCATCGGTTGAGTCCACGTACTCGTGGCTTCAACCATCACGAATAATTTAGACGACCTCGTGCTGTGCGAGAGCTCGTCGCCGGCATCAGGATGGACGCGACCAGCGCCCCTCGGCCGCGGCCACGCCCGGCGCACACCCAGGGAATCACGCGCTGCGCTTACACGACCGACGGCTCTCGGCTCGTCACCGTCGGCTCCAACAACACCATCCGACTCTACAAGACGGGCTCCGACGGCGAGCCGACCAACATCGACGACTGCCAGGAGCAGAACGTGGCCATTGCCGCGGGTCTCGACTTCTTCGTCGTCGGCTCCGAGGACGGCACGGTCAGCCTCTACTCGCTCGACACGGCCAACTTTGAGCGCTTCCTGCTGCGCACCTCGCTTCCGATCCGCGATGTCGCCCTGTCTTCCGACGGCGCGTGGTGCGCCGTGGCCAGCGACGAGCTCGGCGTCAAGATTGTCAACACCAAGGACATCACCCGGGTCAGGCACCTGCGCGAGCACAATAAGCCCGCGAGGCACGTCAGCTTCGACCCCAACGCGCTGCTTGCCGCGGTTTCGTGCACGGATGGCATCGTCTACGTCTACTCGTTGACCGCCGACGAGCCCGAGCTGATACACGAGGTGGATGGCATAATCGGTGTCGTTGACGGCGAGTCCGACGTGTCCACCAAGGCGGTGTGGCATCCAGACGGCAGGGCCTTCGCTGCGCCGACGCCGACCAAGGATATCCAGGTGATATCCAAGAATGACTGGGAGAAGCAGCGATGCTTTGCCAATGGGCACTTGGCCGACATCACCTCCATTGCCTGGTCGCCCAATGGCGCCATGCTGGCCTCGGCGAGCAAGGACGGCAAGGTCCTGGTCTGGGAGGCCAAGACCCAGAGCGTCATCCAGCGATACGACTATTTCAACGTCGTCGATATGGCATGGCACCCGTCCAACAACACGCTTTCCTTCACGACGACAGACGGAGAGGTCTACATATACCCGGACTTCCTTTCCGGTCAGTTCTCGCCGTTGCTCGAGTTGGCTACACAACCTGCGCCGTTCATCCACGACCCGCTGTCCGGCATCTCGGGGGATCGCAGGCCTCTCGCGATCAATGGCCACAGGGCACAGGATATTCCCACGCGCCCCCGGCGGGAATCACTGGGGAGCTTGTACTCGTTCCTTGGCGGCGGAGGTTTTGGCGATGATGAGGATGATTTTGTTGTCGATGACGACGGCGCTGGCTATACCGCCGGAGCGAACAAGAGGGGTCGTGAAGGCGACGACTACTCTGGAGAGCATGCAAACAAACGACGGAATCTCATGAAACCGCAGCACCACGAGGCCTTCCAGCCCGGTTCTACACCCTGGCGGGGAAACAGGAAATACCTCTGTCTAAATCTCGTCGGTTTCGTCTGGACCGTTGACCAAGACTCCCACCACACCGTCACCGTCGAGTTCTACGACCACGAATTCCAGAGGGACTTTCACTTCACAGACACCTTCCTCTACGACAAGGCGTGCCTCAATGAACACGGCACCCTCTTCTCCTGTCCTCCAAAAGACCATGTCCCAGCATGCATATTCTACCGCCCCCATGAGAGCTGGACCCAGCGCCCTGACTGGCGAACGCAACTGCCCAGGGGCGAGGCCGTGACGGCCATGTCTCTGAGCGAGTCCTTCGTCACAGTCACCACGAGCGTCGGATACGTGCGAGTGTTTACGCTATTTGGCATGCCGTACCGCGTGTATCGTCCGAAGAGCTCGCCCATGGTGACTTGCGCCAGCTGGAGGGACTATGTCCTGACGATTGGCAACGGCCCGGTGGGTTCAGATGGCAATACGCGCCTTCAGTACACCATTGAGAACATCAAGCGCGACGAAATCTGCCAGAATGAAGACACGGTCGCTCTACCAGAGGGGGCTACCCTCAAGAGTGTCTTCTTCTCAGATCACGGGGTAAGTACATTTCGGCTTACACCATCAAACATTCGCTTACAGTTATGGACAGGATCCGTGCATATACGACTCAACGGGCACGCTGCTTACCCTGCTGCATTGGCGCCAGCCGTCCCGTGCCTCGTGGGTGCCTCTCCTGGACACCAAGCTCCTGCCTCGCCTCGCCTCGGGACGGAAGAACGAGACATACTTCCCCATTGCGGTGGCAGACAACAAGTTCCACTGCATCATCCTCAAGGGCGGCGACCAGTACCCGTACTTTCCCCGGCCCCTGCTGTCCGAGTTTGACTTTTCCATCCCGCTGGCGTCTCCTCCCAAGGAAAAGGCCCGCAAGGAGGACAAGGCTGGCGAAGACGTGGATGATGGCAAGTCGGCCGATGGAGAAGACGACCGCATGTCCGAGGGCGACGACGAGGAAGACGACGATGACGCCGAGACGAGGAAGCTCGAGCAGCAGTTCATGCTCAAGGGCGTGCAGGCCGCGCAGCTGCGGGACCTCGTGGACGCAACGTCGGGCAGCCACGCGCAGCGCTCGCTGCTCTCGCGGGTCGAGCTCGAAATCGACAAGACGCTGCTGCAGCTGCTGGCGGTGGAGTGCCGCGCGGGCGAGGAGCGCGGCATGCGCGCGCTGGAGATGGTGGAGCTGATGCGCGACCGGACGGGCCGCATGATGGAGGCGGCGGGCAAGGTGGCGGAGCGGTACGGGCGGACGGTGCTGGGGGAGAAGATTCGCGAGGTTGGCGAGAGGAGGGTCGGCGGGATGGACGACGACGACGATGTCTGAGGGGTTGGTGTATGTTTGCTCGTCTCGGGCGGTTTTGGTATTATGGCACGTTTGGATGGTGCGTGGTGCTGTTGTGTGTTTGGTTTGCTTGCATACAGGCGTAATATCGGGAATGGGATCCGATGTGAGTATGGGTCAAAGACTTTGCCTGGGTATTTGCTGCCTATCCACACCGTCACCGTCGACGTTGCTCGTGGGTGAAGCTGAAGCCGAGATGATGAAGCTAGCAGACAAGACGTCGGGAACGCCGCGACGTACACCTGTACAGAGGAATGAAGGGAGAAACTTGGCTTTGCGTCGATAATATAGAGCCTTTGCTACAAATGTGCCTTGTTACGTCAGGCGCGTCGATGTTGTGTCTCGAGTACGTCTCGGCGTGGCTCTTGGTGGTGGTGAACATGATGGAGGGCATCAACGCCATTGATGCTAGCGGCTGAGCTCTCAGCCAACTGGCCATGTCGCATCCATGGCGACAGTCGTCGTAAACTATTACATGTACGTGCTTTTGTCTCGGAGCCGTCCTGCAGCTTCCGATAATAGAGCCACTAGTGCGACATGATGCCCCGTCTAACAATAGAAACCCGACCTGGCGGGCAGCGCTAGTCTGTCAATCTGCAAGCCCCAGAATTCTCATCATGGCAGCGATCCATCCGTGATCTAGGCCTGCGCCCGAAGGCGCCTAGGGGCGCTGGTGGCCTGGCGTTTCGATACCCCACGGTTCCATGGCACATGTGCAACGGGGTTGTCGGCCTTGTCGCCGTTGCGAGAGAGATGGTACGGACGTACGGAGTACGCGGATCGCGAACTGGAGGCAGAGAGGAGTCCATGGAAGGACCTGGTTGGAGCTGTCGCCGGTCCGAGGAATACCGTGCGTCGGGGAGGCATTTCAACTGTTACGGCATCGCCCGGTGGCATGTCGCATGGCATCGCATGGCATCGCATCCCGTCACATTGCCCCGTCCATGCCGGCCCCCGCAGCCGGGTTCGGGTGCGCCAGGGAGGGAAGCTCGGTGGTGGCTTGACGCGATGCTGTGGTGTGTCTGGAGGGAAGGCCAGCTACAGTGGCGTTGGAACCGACAGGCTAGCAACTGACGACGTGGTGATTAACGGCGGGAAGCGCGCTTCGCCAGACGCGATGGCGGGCACGACGGCATCCATAATTAATCGACAAATCGTCCGTCGTCAGGGCTGTTGTCGACGGCCCGTCGTGCAGGCTGGGGGCATGGGGAAATCTCCAGTGCCATGTACGAGTACTCGCACGCACCCATGCAATGCGACAGCCCCCAAACATGAAGGCTTGGGACGGAGGTGCTGTATCCGAGCCCGTGTGGTTGGTCGGGTCGGTTAGGTATGGTGTTGTGGCCACGAGCTGCAGAGCCAACCCCGGCCAAGGAACCCCCACGGCCGTCAATCCACCCACCGCGCAGACTTCCGGAAAGGCGCTTGAGACATTCCATGCTCCTGGTGCATGTGGCGGAGCGAGGCATTGTGCCCGTCGGACGGACGGCACTTGTATTATAGGTACCCAGGTCGGAGCCTGCGTGTCGCAAGTGGACGGCTGCCCCCAGGGCCCCAGCTCGCCCGTGGTTCTGGACTCTGGTGGGAGCCTCCACTGCGAGATTTGCCTCCATGGCTCCCTGCCCGTCCTGCCTGGTGCGGACGTTATGTAGCTATTCTGGGCTTCCACATCGTACTCGTACAACCGGACTGGCATATGGATGCACCACTCGCGGACGTCGGGACCCAGCCCCCTCCTCACGGGCGCCACGCAGCGCCCGGGAGCTCATCCTCTCCCGGGTTGCCTTGGCTTAGGGATCCACCGCCACGGTCCCTTGGGTTGGCGCTGTTCCCTCCCTGGCTGCCAGACTCGGATCATCAGTGCGCTCGACGTCGGGGGGACGTAGCGATGAGGTCGGTGGCCGCCACTCCACCGGAGCATCCAAAAGCAAAACGAAAAGTGAAAGGCGAGCTGTCTGGCGCGCGAATGAAGTGGACGACGGATCCAGGCGACCCTCCCGGGATCCTCCATCCACCCATCCACCCACCACCCATCATCCACCCATCCATCCATCCACCACCACCGATCCATCCATCCATCCTTCCACCCTCGTCGGCTGGAAGCTCGAATCATTGCAGCGGGGTCCAGCGCTGTGATGTGATGGACCCGACGGAGCTCAGCTCGCCAGCTCCAGCTCCAGCTCCAGCTCCAGCTCCAGCTCCTGGGCTCTCGGGACTCCATGCCTCCACTGCCGGGTACCTGTAGGCAGGTGCCCGCCTGCCTGCTGCGCCTTACCTTGGGTACCTAAAAGCTGAGGTGCGTCAAAAACTCCCCGCAGAGCTGGCTGGCTGGCTGGCGGCTGCTGCTGCTGCTGCTGCTGCTGCCGCTCCCGAGCACCGCACCTCATCTTGGCCGACCTCGATTCGTTCATCCTCTCCTCCACAATCGCAACCTCCACTCTCTCCCCATTCCATCCCATCTCGCCGCTCCTATCCAAGCCGGCTGTCGCGCTGCGCATCGCATCGCAACTCGGACGGCGCGCGCATTGAAGCACCGCCGCGACCGCGACCGCCGCTGCCTCCCCGTCGGCGCATCGAGCCCTCAGCCACCAACACGCCGCCGCGTCTCGGCCGACGCTCTGCGACCTGCCGGGGCTGCGCGTCGTTCTAGAAGCCGCCGACGAAGCACATGCGAGGCTGATCTTGATCTCGTGTGAGGGTGTGCTGGACATCACAACCTCTCTCCCCCACGCCCGACTGCATCGCCAACACGGTCCATCGCACCGCTCCGCATCTTTATTCCCGCCTCGCTCGGCCAGGACAGCCTCTCGCTCGGTGGACATGACGTGAGTCGCGCCGCTGGCCTCGTCGTCTCTGCTCCGCCCACCACCCTGCTCTGCTCGCCTCTGAACCCCGAGCGAGCGCGCGCGCACCCACGCTCCCAAGCCCTCTCGCCCCTGCGCCGTCGCTGCTTCGGCTCGCTGACGGACATCAATCGTCGTGACAGCGCAACTGGCCTCCAGAACTGAGCCCTCTCAGAACCCAACGCTGCCGGCTCGCCAATCGGGTACCTAGGTAGACGAGCAGAGTCAATGGGTGCTCGCGTCGTCCCCGTCCCCGCGCCCGCCGCCAACATGTCTGCCACTGGTCCCGGCGGTGATGCCATGGACATCTCCTCTCCCGTCAACGCATCCGTCACGATCCAAGAACATGAAACGAATGGCAAGCCGCCTGCGCGGTCCAGCAACTCGTCCAGCTCCTCCAGCATGCCCGCCCCTCCGCCCACCTCGGCAGCCGCCGTACACCAACCAAAGATTGTACAGACGGCCTTCATCCACAAGCTCTACAAGTGAGAAGGCTTCCACGGACACGGGCTGCCGGGTTCCATTGGCTGACCCGTCTTGAACAGCATGCTCGAGGATTCTAGCATCCAGCACCTGATATCATGGTCCTCGAATGCCGAGAGCTTCGTCATGTCGCCCTCGGCCGACTTTTCCAAGGTCCTTTCGTACGTCACCATCCGAGATCCCTTGCCTCGGTACGCCTCTCTCACACACCCTCGCAGGCAATACTTCAAGCACACAAACATCTCCTCATTTGTGCGTCAGCTGAATATGTACGGCTTTCACAAAGGTAAGCTGTCGAGAGCGCAAACCTGACGGCAGGCACCATCTCACGCCCCAATTCCAGAGCGCGATGTTTTCCACACCGGCAACCCAGACACGACGCTGTGGGAGTTCAAGCACGGCAACGGCAACTTTAAGCGCGGCGATCTCATGGGCCTGCGCGAAATCAAGCGCCGCGCGAGCCGGCACGCTCTGGTACACCGGGAAAGCAACTACAGCAAACCGGCCTCGTCACAGCCGGGTACGCCCGCTGAGCCGGCGCAATTGCCCACGGAGACCGCCGACGCGAGGTTGGCCAACCTGGAACACTCCCTCTACGACATGACCGCCCGGCTGCAGCGCAGCGAAGAGAGCGCTCACTACCTGCATGTCAAGAACCAAGCAGCCATGGACACCATGAACCGGCTGCTCCATTTCAACCAAGAGCTGTCCAGGGCGATGCTCTCGCTTGTCCCAACCGACAGCTCCATACATCGCGATGGTTCGTTGCGTCCACTCTTGTACTTGGTTGAAATGCGCACAAAATTGACACGGAATCCAGTGGCTGCGTTGCAAGGAGAAATGCAACGACAAGCCGACGTGATACGGACCTTTGACGAGTCCCACGAGGCGCCGTTTGGCGGCAGGCAACAATTCTTTGGGACTGTCGACAACGTCCCCGTGTCACCAAGAATGATGCCACAGGACGATTCCAGGCGACAGGGTGGTCTCACCGTTCCGCAGGCCCGAGGCCAGCCACTCTACCGGCCGGCGGTACCCTCCAACTTGTCCACTGGCGCACGGCGTCCGTACGGATCGATCGGCGGCGGCAGCACCACGCAGTCGTCGCCCTTGCGAAACGCCGCCCCGCCGCCGCCCCCCGGGCCTCATCCCCTCTCCAACGTCGAGCCGCATCCCGGCAGCCTGGGTCGACGACACACGGCAGCCGATATCCGCGCGCACGGCTGGCAGCCTGGGCCTTCGCCTTTCTCGTCGTCTGGCCCTTGGCCCTCTTCCCCTAGCCGCGTTGCGCCCGAAGACCAGCGAATTCGGGAGTCCTTGTCAACGTACTCGCTCCAGTCGGCTTCACATACACATTCACAGTCCCGGCCTACCACGCCACCGCCGCCCCCACACGCCGCAAATGGCGGGAACAATGGAACCGATACGTTTGGCAGCTGGTCGTGGAATTCGGCTGCGAACCGCGACGGCAAGGGCCTCGGGCTCAAGGACTCGTCGGTGCCGCCGACCCGGCGAGGTAGTATGGCTCACATCCTGAACCCAAGCGACACAGCCGAGCGGTCAGACGAGGACGAAGACCCCCGGGGCGACGACGACAGGAAACGGAAACGAATGCAGTAGCTGTGCTCGACGGCCACCACGTGAACTTTTGCGCGTTCACGCACGAAACCATCAGGCCAGTTAGACCTTACGGATTGCTGGGTTCACGTTTGCTTCCCAATCGGCGGAGGCTCAACACTTCTAATATAAAACGAACATTCCGAGGGGCAGTCCTCAACGGATTGGCCTCTCAACCATCGGCATCCTCGATATGGATATACCATCCAAGCTCGGGGCCATTTCATCAGAGGCTACTTGGGCGTTTCTAGGGCCTGCGACGGCCACGACTCTTCGACAACTCGTTTACATGCAGACATTGCGCTTCGCCTGTGTATAGGCATCGGGGGTGGGTGGCATTATTGCTCTAGGTGCTCCTGCGCTGATTTTGGATACTCTACTTGCGGACTCTGTTTCGCCCGTCTCTCGCTCAAAACACGCTCCGCGGGGGACGACTGTACATTTACGTCGTCACGGACTCGGACTTTTGGATACCGAAAAGAGGAGGGACAAGCCGGCAGGGCAAGTGGCGGCTAGCTATGGCTTGGGGCACGGAGCATCTTGGGAGGCGGCGGGTCTGTCGGTGCATTTGGGGGCGGTATATCCTGTCGAAGACGTGGGCTGCTGCATTGGGGACGGGACGCTTTGGGCGTGTCAAGTACGTGGCACGATTCGGACGCGAAAACAAGAATCCAAATCGTGTTGGGCGTAGCAAAGATGCTCTTGCCGTATGCGTGAAGCGTAGCGCTGTGTGCGTGGTGGATGGTGTTGCGTTGTTGATGTTGTGTTGCGACGCCTATTCCTTCGCTGCGCCGCCTTTGCTCTCCTCCTCCTCCTCCTCCTCCTCCTTCTTCTTCTTCTTCTTCTTGTTCTTGCGCTTCCTCGCCGCGCTCCCTGGCGATCCATTCACCCGGCCCTGGGCCTCCTCTGTTGTTATCCGGGCGGCTGCACCGTCCTTGCCTTGATCGCCATCGCCATTCCCTTGGTCTCGCGCCTCGTCCTCGCGGCCACGAGACTCTGCATGGCCCTCCGGCGCCGTCTCCTCGCCGACGCGCCTCTCGCTCCGCGGCCTCTTCCTCTTCCCCAGCGCGCTCCGCCCCTCGTCGTCGTCGCTGTCGCTCTGCGCGCCGGGCCCGGCCCTCGCCGCACGGCCGTCCGCCTTGCGCTTGCCCAGCAGCCGGCCCCGTAGCATGCGG
>PKSG01000834.1:0-34173 GCA_002916505.1 Tolypocladium paradoxum
GACGACGACGCCGGCGCCGGCGCATGGGTCGGCGTGCTGGGCTTCTCGCAGGGCGCCAAGGTCGCGGCGAGCCTGCTGTGGGCGCAGGAGAGGCTCCGCGCCGGCGAGGAGGACCAGGAGCCGCTGCTGGCGCGCTTCAAGTTTGGCGTCGTCATGGCCGGCAGCCCCCCCGTCGTGCAGCTGGATGCCCGCGTCCCGGCCCCGAGACACGTCGCCGACGCCGCGCACCTGAGCCTCGCCTTTGAGGACTGGCCCGCGAGCGGCGACGGAGAACACGCCCTCGGCATCCCCACGGTGCACGTCCACGGCCTGCTGGACCCCGGCCTGGAGTGGCACCGCCGGCTGCTGGAGACGTACTGCAGACGGGGCACGGCGCGGCTCGTCGAGTGGCAGGGCGGCCATCGGCTGCCCATCAAGACGAATGATGTAGAGGCCGTTGCGACGCAAATACTAGAGCTGGCAGAGAGGACTGGTGCCATATAACGCCATGGCAGGGCAGAGGTGCGGTGCGGTGAATGGGTAGAGTGTGTAGACAAGACTGGGGCGTCGACTGTGGACAGAGCACTCGTCGGTCAGTGGTGGCAGAGACAGAGTACGCCAAATACATGTCCGATTACGCATGGCAATTGATGAGAACTGTTTAGCCCTCTGTCCATTCACTCTCCGCAAGCATCTGCCAGAAGAGAGACTTCCAAGATGCATGTCAGACGAGGGATGATGCCCAAAACATGAGTTAATGATTGTCATTCAACCTGTATGCTAGACAGGCAGCCTCCTGAGGCGCCATAGCTAAGCTAAGGTTGCTCGAAATTATATCCGCTGTCGTGAGACTGATCAAGCGGCTCCCGCGATCCTGGCCTACTGGGGCTTGGTGGCCTTCTTGGCAGCCTTCTTGGCAGCATTCTTGGCAGCCTTCTGGGCCTTGGTCAACTGCTGGGCCTTGATGGTCTTGACATTGGTGTTCTTGGTGTTCTTGGCGTTCTTGCCCTTGATCTTGGTGTTGGGCTTCTTCTTCCTACACGTCGCCCTACGGGGCCCAATGTGGCGGGACTCAATCTGGGCCTCGTCGACATCGCGGGCCTCGAGCTCGCCGATGCCGTCCTCGTCTCGCTTGTCGAGGCCGAACGAGGCGGCGTCCACGCCGGACTCGTGCCTGGCGGCGACGTCGGAGCCCTGATCACCGGGCGCTGCCAGAGCGGTGCCGGAGAGGCAAGTGATGAGAAAAGCGAGGGCGGTGCTGGCCTTCATGTTGTCGGTTGCGAAGCGAAGCTGTAAAGGAGGCTGGGATAGACTTGGATGAATGAGTGGTTGCTTTGGAGTTGCAGATGCTGTTGAGTTGCAGATGCTGTTGAGTTGCAGATGCTGTTTGGTGGAGTCGGATGGGAGCATTGGAAGGCATCCAAGGCGCCCTTTTATAGTCGCCGAGTGTTGCTTCCCTCGTCAGATGACGGCTCACCAGTCAGCGCCCAATGGCTTCTCTACGGCGGCAGAAGGCCTTCCAAGGCTCTGTCCTTGAAACAGGTGGTCAAGGCCATGGTGCACGATGAGGTGAAGCCAGAGAGTTGAGACTTGAGACAGCCCGGGGGCAACAGCCCGGGGGCAACAGTCCGCAAACATGGCCAGGGAGCCCCCCAATCTGGATTCCAAAACGGCCTCGGAGCCTGCGGCGCAGCTGCAGCGCCGGACCGGGTCTGGCTCGACTCGAACTCGAGAAACTGAATACATGTACGGCGCACTTCGCCGCCCCTGCTGTCGCTCGCCGCGCGATGATCCCCAGGATTGCATCCGCATAATGAATAAAAACTTGAAAATAAACATGAAAATACATATTTAATATATAAATAAAACAATTCGGCGGGTTTCCGTTAATGACGAGTCAGACAGGGCAGCAGCTACTGCTTATATTCCTCGTCATGATTCACTGTACAATGCGACGAACCGAGTTTCCGGAGGTTTCATTGTCTTCAGCAGCGCCGTGGCCCGTGGCCTGCTTCATCACTGCCGCACGAGACGGGCCCCCATCGGCCCGACATTGCCGCAGGCCTCCAGGCTTGCTCGTTGAGCTTGCGCCATTTCGAGCGCCGTCTCATGCATATCCGGACAACCTGGCGATGGGACGACAAGCGTCTAGTTGGCCCGGTTTGAGAGGTTGGCTGTTGTTTGACAGCCTTGGCTTGGTGGGACAGGGAGGGGGGTTTCGTACTCTGACTGGTCTTTCCTGCAGGCCTCCCGCGTGCGACAATGGCATGGGGTGGCGCATGAATCTCAGCATCCGTCTCATCCGCCCTGGTTTGTGTCCTTTCGTGCGCCCCTGTGCATGATACTTGAACTGCCTTGTTCGCGCACATGACTCCACCGTGGAAGCGTGGTATTACTCGTATGCTACCAGCAAAGACGGGTTTCGACTGCCTACAGGCTACATGCACATTGGAGTTGCTCGGGCGAGGACCGACCCTGTTGGTAGTGAACAGCGCGGCGTTGGGACTTGTCGTAGTTGCCATGGCCGGTAACAAGTACTTTTTAAAACCAACTACGTAGTGTGATTAAACAAAGTTGGTTTGGACGCTCCAACTTGCAGTCCATCGTCACACCTGTGCCAGTATTATTTCAAGCCCCGCCAACAAATGCAACGCCACCACCACCAACCGTAAAGTTGCACTTCACAACCAAAGTCGCCCCAATCCAAGCGACAGCTGCAAATGGAGCACACGAGCAATCGCTCGCCAGCCCACAGCCAACATTAGGCCTCTAGGCTCTTGCGCTCCTCTCCGCCATGCCCCGCTCCGACGAGGCCCAGGCCTTCTTCCACGCCGTCTACGCCGCCGTCCAGGAGATTCCCTACGCCAAAGTCACCTCGTACGGCCACATCGCCATGCTCGTCGGCACCCGTAATGCCCTTCTCTCCATGGCTGGTGTCTAGAGCGTCACACTCACCACACTTCTCAGCCCAGCGCCCACGGCAGGTCGGCGTCTGCATGAAGCACCTCCCCGCCGATCCGGCCGCCCGCTTCAACAGCGAGACGGTGCCATGGCAGCGCGTCATCAACGCCAAGGGCGTCATATCCCCAAGGTATCTCGCCCCCCCACTCAACTCGGTCGTGTAGCAGCGAGCAGAGCAGAGGCAGCCCGTTGACGTTGCGTAGGTCTCAGCCGTCCGGCGCTCGGAGCCAGGCCGCGGCGCTGCGGGCAGAGGGCGTCGAGGTCACGACGGGGGCTCTCGGGGAGCTCATGGTTGACTTTGCAGAGTACGGCTGGTTCCCGCGGGCGTTGCCGTCTGAAGGGGGTGGCGAAGGGGACTCCATCCGGAGCGGCGACGGCGACGGGAGCGAGGGTGGCTGAGTGACGTTCTGCGAACTGTACGAGGACAGTCGCGTTTGGCATGTCCTCAGGAGCCCAATACGGGAATTTGGGAAGTCGTGAGCACTTCTGAACGCAGAATACGAAGCGCATCCAAGCTTAGGATACATGTGGGTTATTCGCCCCGCCATGTCCTACACCTTGAAGCAAGCCCATCAAGTCAGGGCATGCAAGGGAACTACGTGACCATAGATACCATCAGCGTATCAAACCATCACCTTCATCACAACCAGGACACAAACACAGACACCTCCGGCGTCATGTCAATACAAACCCCCAGCAACATCCAGCACCACATAACCACCGCCAGCCTCACCACCCGATCAACCCCCGAACCCCGGCAAACACCTCCTGGCACGCCGGCCCGATCGCCGCGTCCCCCTCGCACAGCACGCACGTCTTCGGGATGCCCATGTCGGACATGACGTAGTGCGGGAAAACACCCAGGCTCGCGCGGCTCTGCGTCGTGAGCAGCTCGCCCCACGCCGCGTCCTGCCGCTCGGGGCACAGGTCGTCTAAAGATGGCCTTGCCGGCGTCCTCGAGGTGGCTGATGCCGTCCTGCAACGCGGCTGCTACCCAGCGACTGCGCCCAGTCGCCTTGATTACTATGAGGATGTGGACGACGGCACCGGCGGATCCGCGTCGTAACCATGCCGGACATCGCCGTTGAGCTGTTGGGGCGAGTAGTGAAGCTGTTGGCCAACCTCGCCGTGGGCGTCATTGCTTGCTTGCGCCGACATGCGCCGACCGACACCAGGCCATACCACTCCGTTCCCGAGGCGTCTCCGAGGGTGCAGTTCACGAGTGTAGATGAGCCACGAGAACCGCTTGTTGCCGCAACGCAGTCTAGACACAGTGCCATCGCTAACAAGATCCCCCCATGCCATACACTCGCTCTCACGAAGCAAACAGCCGCCAGTCACAAAAGACTACTCATATATTCAACACTGAAGCCCGGGCATCGGAGACCGGCGAGGAAGAAAACCGTCGAAAGCAGCGCCCTCCTCCTGTCCATCCCCCCTTTGCCCTGAGCGTTTGTATGTATGTAAAGTGGTATTTGTGCCGTCAAGCAGAAAAATGTACGAGAACCCTTCTCGCCCAAACTCCTAGCCGGTGCTCTGAAAAGAAATTCATCAACCATTGAGCACAGGACGGGGCCTGAGCTCGGGGGGAAACGCACTGGCCGTTCGGGAACGTGACATGCAGGACGAACCTACAGCGGGCGTGAAGTAAACGAAAAAAAAACAGACAAAGATGATCAAGTCGTACCGTGGCCATACGAGCCATTGGACATCGCCCCGCGCTGTCCAGCTCCAGTTCCAGTCCCCGGGTCCCTTCGCGATGTCTTCTAGATGCCGCTCAGCCCCTCCTAGAAGCAGTTCAGACTGCCCTTCTTCTTCTTCCCCTTGTTGATGGCGTTCATTCTCTCTTCGAGCTGCTTCCTCGCAGCCTCGGCGGCCTGCCGCTTCTTGCGCTCCTCTTCCACCGCGTGCAGGCTCCAGCGGTTGTCATGCTGCGGCTCTGCCGCCGGTCGCTCCTTCAACTCTTTGACCTCGCCCTCCAGCTCGTGCGCACGCTTCTTCCACGCGTCGCAGTCGGCTTTGACCTTCTTCGACTGCTTCTCCAGGTCGGTGAGGGCCTCCTCCAGCGTCTGCGTCAGTTGACGTTCGGCAAAGAGATGCTTCTCGATGGTGCTGATGCGAGCTTCTTGGTCCTCGGTGAGCTGCGAAATGTTGACGTTCTCCTTGCTAGGAGGACGGGCAGACGTCGGCGAGGTGGGAACGCCATTGGTCGGCGAGCCGCTCCTTGCGGCAGCGCTGGGCAGCGGTGGTAGAGGGATCGCTGGCGGCGGCGATGGCAGTGAGGCGTGGGACGCGCTCTTGCGGATTGTCGAGTTGGAATTCGATCGCTTGACCTCTCTGGAACCAGCTGTCTCGTGGTACTTGGCCTGGCATGTCGTTAGAGGGCAGTTTCGGGGCGTCACCTTCGGACGATGATAACTCACCTGCAGAGAGGCGTATTCCTCGCGGATCGAATCCAGCTCCGCCTGGAGCCTTGAGCGCGCCGTTGTCGCCTCCTCCAGCTGCGCATTGCGCTCCGTCTGGAGCGTGCTCAGGCGGTTGTTGGTCATCTGTGCCTCGTCAAAGTTGTTTTGCAGCTGCTCCTCGAGCTCCTCGACCAGACGAGTATGCTTTTTGTTCTTGATCTCCAGGTCCGACATTCTGTTCTTAACCGCAGACAGCTGTTCTACGACAGAAACGGAGGGGGCAGAGGAGCCCTTTTCTTCCGCGAGCATATCCGTCAGTGACGATTTGGCTGCCTCGAGGTCGCGCATGATGGTCTTGTTGATGGTCGTGAGCTCTGCAATCTGCGCCTTCATCTCGCCCGCCGTCTTCTGCTCCTCGGCCAGCGCCTTCTGCGCCGCAGCCAGGCCGTCGATCTGCTCCGTCAGTTTCTCGACGCTGACCTCGACGCCGAGGGCAAAGGCCACTAGCGTCGCGACCTTCATCAGCTCGTCCCTGGCCTCCGAGAGCTCCGCCTCGAGCTTCTGAACCGATTCGGCGTGCTCTGACATAAGGACCTCAACCTGCTCCTCGTAGCCCTTTTGCTCGTGAGCCTTCAACTCGGCCAGCCCGTTGGCGTGGTCCGACTTGAGCTGATCGAGGCTTTCCTGGTGCGTCCTCGTCGCCACGTCGTGGGCGGCAATCTGTTTCTCGAACTTGGCCACTAGGTCCTGGTGTCGGGTAACCTCCTCGCCGTGGGCCCTTGTCATTTGCTCCAGCTCGGACTTGGCGGACTTGTGGGCAGTCTCCAGCTCGGCCACCTTGGTCGAATTGCTGTTGATGATGGCCTTGTATTCGTCGATCTCGCTGCGGAGGAACCCGATCAAGTTCTGGTGCGTCTGGTCGGCCTCCTTGGGTGCCTCGTCGTCCTCGACGGTAGCCTTGGTCTGCGAATCGGCGAGTTTGGCGTTCAACGCTGCGACCTGGGCTTCAAGCTGCTGTACTGTGCCGCGCAGCTCCGCCTCTGTGGCCTGCATTGAGTCGAGGACAGCCTTGTGCTTGCCCTCCCAGCTGGTGAGTTCGGTCTGAAGCTTGGCGATCTTCTCCTCGTGCTCTCGCTTCAACTCTTCGTCATCCCGAGGCGACGCATCATCACTGTTGTTCTTTGCCGACGGCGTTTCTTCCAAAGCTTTGCGGAGGTCCTCGAGCTCAGTGGTCAGCTCTCGTTCCCGACTTGTGTGCGCCTCGCGCATCTGGAACAGCTGCTCCTCGTTCTTCTCAAGCTGGTCACGCAAGGTTGCGACCATGGACATGTCCATTGGACTGGCCTTTAAGCTGGAGCGCTCTCGGGTCAGTCCTGAGATGATGGTCATCTTAGTCTCCATCTCCTTCTTGGCCGACGCGACGTCTGCCTCAAGCTCCTGGATGCGCTGGCTCCGTGAGTGGAGCTCGTGCATTGCGGCGTTGAGATTCAGCTCAAAGTTTTGCATCACCTCAGGCCGTTCCTCAAAGTTCTCGCTTGCAATGTTGCGCAGAGATGCAAAGGAGCGATGCGCGCGGTCAATGGTCATGACGTTCTGGCTCGACTTTCGGCGGATGACGGGGGTAGACTGTCTCGGCGAGGTTGCCTCGACGGCCCTGGCCTTGGAAACCTCCGTCTTGAGTTCTTCCACCATGTCGAGGGTCTCGCTGTGTTTCGATTCGAGCTCGGCGTACTTGCTTGCCAGTTCCTTTTCCGCAGCCTCTCTTTGACCGGCTAGCGTCCGCAGCCGTTCGAGCTCAGCCGTCAACTCGCCATCCCGCGCTTTCGTCGTCGAGTCCTCGGAAGACACTGCGGGCTTGGTGGTGGCGGTCTCGTCGTCCGATGCGGCTTCGAGATGAGATGTATCGGCGGTTGCGGGCGAGTCTATGGCTGACGACAGTTCCGAGGAGAGCGAGCGCGTAATTGAAGATCGGGGTTCGTCCTTCATGTCAAGGGACTTGACGTCAGATCCAAAGGACTCGGGCCGTTCATGCGCGTCCGACAAGACAGAGATGACCGAATCGCGAACGCGAGCGGGGTGCCGAGCCTCATCAACGGCGTCCTGAAGCTCTGCGAGGGCCCGCTGGGCTTCTGCGTACTTGGCGTGCAGTTGATGAAAGTCGTCCACCGTCGCCTCGTGTTCGACGCGGAGGTCGATAAGCTCCTGGGTTACGCTCTCCAGCTTGTCGGCGACGAACCTGCTCTGGGCGGGGCTCTGGGGCGCGTCTTCGCCGTCGACCTGGCCGTCGACCTCGGCTCGCTCTGTGGCCTGGCTCTCCCCATCGCCGACGTCGTCCTTGACTGCGTCCCCCGTGTGTTCTTCGGCGTCCTCGAACTGCTCCTCATCTTCGAGGATGGGCTCTCCCAACTGGCTCTGGCGGCTGACGAGCGACTGGCTTCGCGAGTGGTCGGCCAAGCTACGGCCGCGCGCGACGCCGTTTGTGCGCTCGTGCTCTGCCTTCTTTGCTTCGTCGACGTGGTCCAGCTCGTAGAGCAGGGCGTCGAGTTTGCCCAGGCTCCGCTGGCGCTCAATGACCTGCTCCAGACGGTCGATCTCGCGCTGCATGAGCTCGCCGTCTTGGTCTGCCTCAGCCAGGCGCTCCTCCAGGGTCGAGATGTAGTCTTCGCACGAGGCCTCGTTCTCGCGGACTCGAGCAATCTCCTTCCGGAGCTCCATGATGATGGTGGCGTTCTTTTCTTCGCCGCTCGTGTGGCCGTCCAGCTTGGCCTCGAGGTCGTGGAGGTAGTTCTCGGTGCTTGCCTCGCGGTCCATGAGCTTCTGCAAGCGTGACTGGAGCTGGCCATTGATAGTCTCGGCGTAGGCGCACTTGGTCTCCTTCTCAAGCAGGCTCGTCTCCGTGTTAGAGAGCGTGGCGCGCGTGTTGGACAGGGACTGCTCGAGGCTCTGGATGGTCTTTTCGTACTCGAGGACCACCTGCTCGACGGCCTGGGCAAACGAGTTGGAGCGGTTGAGGCGGTCGGTGGCGCTGTCAGCGTGGGCATCCCCCGCCAACTCGTTCTCCTCGTGCTCCCTCGCCTTGGCCATCTCCGAGATGAGCCTGGCGTGTCGCTGCCCGAGGGCGTTGTAGTTTTCCTGTGCGTCCAGCAGCTGGTTCTGCAGCTCGACTTCGCGCTCGTTCTGCCTGTCCGATCTGTCGCTGGGCGCCGCAGGGCCACGTCGAGGACTGCACGCGCCACCGGCTGCGCTCCGTATTTGCTCTCGCAGGAAGGATACTTCGGCCCGTAGTCGCTCGATGATGGCCTGCTTGTCGCCCTCCTCGACCTGCTGGATGCGCGGCTTCGACTGAATGGCGCGTGCTCGCTGCGCGTATTGAACCGTATTCAGCGTCTCGCTCAGATGGAACTCTGCCGGTGTAACGCAGGCAATCATGTAGGTTATGGCGTTGCCGCCCAGCGAGTCCTGCAGAAGACGGGTCAGCTTGGAGTCGCGGTAAGAGACGTGCGACCCGGACTGCCGTGACGAGAGCTGGCTGATGACTTTGCCCAGCGACGCGAGGCCGGCGTTGATGGAGATTCCCTCCTTGGCCCGCTCGCCCTGGGCGCCGGTATTCTTGAGTCTTTCACTGCCTGCCAAATCAACGAAGTGAAGCTTGCTGTCCGTGGTCACGGTGACTTCCTGGCCGGTCATGGCTTCGATGGGCATAGAGAAGCGCTTTTCTGCGCCCTGGGCCGTCTGGAGCTTGCTCTTGCGCTGGACGAGGTTGAGAGAGAAGACGGCGTGAGAGCGAGACGACTTGGCATTGATGGCAGTGGCATCCGTTTGCCGGATGGTGGAGCCGAAGTTGAGAGCGCTCATCAAGTCGTCGACGGAGTGGATTTCGACCTGGCGCAGGCCGGTGAGGAGGATGTTGCCCTTGGTGTCTTCGCGAATGGCGACGTTGCCGCGCTCATTGATGGGAGTGGAATCAGAGACAAGGAGGTCGCGAAGCTGTTCGTTGTAAATCTCGACGTAAGTGGCCTTGAGAGACCAGTTTCGGTCGCCGAGAATGTTCTGCTGGCCATAACCACGCGGGGTGCGGAGCTGAGACGTGGAAGTGGACATCCTGTTGGGGTTCGATCCGCTGATTCCGCCGCGAGGCATGTCGAGGCTTTCGAAAAGGGCGGCTGCAGCTCGAGGAATCACGCCTGCGAAGCATCAACTGCCGTTAGCACGACCATTGTACTGAAGCGTCAACGGGTGGAGTTGCCCACCCATCAAGTCTGAATCCTGCTGCTCCCTGGGGCCCGAGGTGCCCATGGTGTACGACTTTCCAGCGCCCGACTGGCCGTACGCCAGCAGCGAGACGTTGTAGCCTTGGGTGAAGGCATTGACGGAGTCGGCGAGGTACTCCCAGACGCCATCCTGCATCACGTCTGGGCTGAAGACGCGGTCGAAGACGAAGAGCTTCCGGCCCTGGGGGGAATCGATGGCGAGGCTCGTGTTGGACGTGGTCTGGACCATGGAGCGCTGGAATCGCTGGGGGATGAGGTCGTAGCCGGGGTCGGTGGGATTGAGAGGCGGTCGTACGCGGACAGCTGGATTTCAGTCAGTACAGAGCAGCTAGCATGATGCAATGCGTGTTTGACATACCAACTCTGACGGCCGTGCGGCTCTCGTCGTCAGAGGCCCGGCTTCCGCCTCCGGGCTTGCTGCTGATGCTCATCCTGCTGGCGCTCCTGGGCGCAGGTCTCGCGATGGCGCTCAGGGGCCGCTGAGGCGGATGTATTGGCGAGGCCGGCGGCGAGGTTGCCATGGCCGAGGAGGACGAAAGCGACCAAGCTCGAAGTGATATTAGGGGGTGAAGGATTCGGGGGCGTGCCTCGAGGGGGCCTTCAAAACGGCAGAATCAAAGCGCCCCAATGCGCTCCAGGTGTCTGTTCTGTCGTAGGCGAGATGGGCAGGACCCGCAGCGGCGTGACGTCTGTCGTGCGCGCCGTTGGGCTTGGTGATGCGAACGCGTGTGTTGTCCAGCTCTTGGTCGCCGTCGCAGTCGCCGTCGTCTTCGTCGTCGTCGTCGTCACTGATCGGTCAAGTCTTCAGGACCGACAGTGTGTCGCGCGCAGGTATCCGAGTCGTCTTGGCTTGGTCGAACCGGGGCGAAGACTCTGGGCCTGGTATGTGCCCAGAGGAAGAAAAAAGGCCGGCGACAAGGGTCTGCGAGGAGGGCCTGGTGACGGTTACGAGTAATTAAACACGCGCGTATCCAGGGTCCTCGGTAGCAGCGGCTGCGTCGTCTCTAAAACGGCGCTTCCAGTCCGCGGGAACAATTGGCGCCGTCGCGAAAGTGCCCTCGACGAAGGAGAAGAGCGGCCAGGCCACGGAGAGATGCGGTTGAGAGGGAGGTGGATGGGAACGGGGGACGTGAGGCGGATGGATGTTTAGGGGGACGGTGCGGTGCGATTACAGCAGCTGCGAGCTACCCCGTGGGTGCGACGTGCACGTACTCGTACCCGGTGCTGTACCTCAGGCTGCCAGGCAGAGAGAGCGGCACAACACACCACCACGCACCCGACCTCAAAAGCACGCACAATATGGACTTGCGGGCGAGAAAAGGAGACAGAGATCCATGGATACCTGGGTAGGTACCTAGGTGCTGCTGGCCTGGCACTAACAGACGCCCCCAGGGGCTGGCCACTGGCGAGCTGCCATCCACCGCCCAACCGGCCAGCCACAGCGCGCCCCCAGCACATGCTCCACCCACCGCAGCCATCCCATCCATGGCCGGGCTGGAGCCACCGCCCGCGGGGGTTAGCGCGACGAGGCCCTGGCGCTGCACCCTGGCGCTGCCCTGGCTCGCCTGTGGGGTTCATCGCCCATCCATTGGCCGTCGTCCAACCGTCCGCCCACTGCAGTGTCGCAAATCGGCACGACGTTGGACCATGCCGAGTCTGGATCGTCGTGCCTGGGACACGCCGTGAGTGAGACCTGTTGATTCGCGTGGCGGCCCCTTGTCACCCGGAGGCCATCGCCGGCACCGACGCGGTGGTGGTGGTGGTGAGCTCCGAGTTCAGCTCCATGTACAAGTAGGACCGCCTGCTTCAGCGGTCATCGCCTTGCTGAATAAAGTTCAGCGACCTGCTGGGTGCGCGCGCGTCTGCTCTGTTCTGCGGCCACCAACAGCACCGCATGCACTGAACGACAGTCGTAAAGTTACAGGATGGAGGCTTGCATCGCCTGCGGCTTTTCCGCAGCCAACATGCCGCCCCGGGCCTTGTCGGCGGATCGAGCCATCCAGCGAATCCTTGCTTCCTCCAAGGGCATCAATCAGGCATGCTCCTTGAGCATCACCGTGCTCATGATCCAGCGGAGCAATCTGGAATGTGAGTACTTCGTACGCCAGCTTGCTACCTAACACGCCGCCCTCACGTTAGGCGCTACCCTAGAGTCCTCATACGCGTTTGCGAGTCGACACAACACCATCCATCCCGTTTGTCGTGTTGGCGCGAGATTGCCGGGCATTAAAAAAGAAACACACCAAGATCCCACCCGTCGTTTGTGCATGTGCTCGACCGACCAGCATTTTTTCTTCCGCATCGACAGCCCATTGGCAACTCCAGCCTCCGAGAGAAGCAATTCTGCATCAACACGGCAACTTGCTGGTCGCACCGATGGCTGTAAAAAGCAACACGCAGACCCTCCGAGTAGAGGCACTCACTCTCCCGGCTCCGAGTCGATGGATCGATCATCGGGCATCCTCGCACAATGCCAACGGGGGCTGGTCTCGCACAGATCGCCTGGCGACCTTTGTTGGCAGCATCAAACTCGTTGAACGCTTGGGCCCAGTTCTGGCTCTCGATGGGCGGCCATCAGAGCCTCTGGCCGTGCGCAGCGCTCCAGAACAAAATTCTCCGTCCGGACTATTTTGCCTCCCGCTCGCAAGAATATCCTGCCAGAGCGCAAGCATGTTTCCAGGTTGCTGAAAATCAAGTACGTGACTCACCACTATTTACGAGGATTATAAGCCGTAGCTGCTACTACGTTTGACTCGTAATTAACGGTGACCCACGATACGACCGCGGGTTTTCAGCGTACACCCGTATTCCATTCATTTACAGGCAGCAGACAACTTCTGGATTGGAAAGGAGCTTGGATGGCAGACTCGTCTGCCCTTGTTGGCCCGTGTTCTCGCCAACCCGCTCAGCGCGTCATCGCAGTCAAGAGACTGCCATATTCGAAATTGTGCAAATTCACAGACTAGCCGCCAGAAGTCGTTCAAGCAACCTCGTCTTGCTCATAATGCGATCTATTCCCTGGCCCGATTTCTCACGATCCACGGTGCTGTGGTGCACCGCCATGCATCTTTTATGTTGTCAAGTCCCAGAGTCTAGTGTATCCCGGTTCTTGCCCATCAGCCAATTTCAGCATGGAGCGTATGTATTAGGTTTGGGAGTGTATGTTTCGTCACCCGCCATTAACGCGGACTGGCTGATCCAGAAAGGTTTGAACTGGGCTTGAACGTTCAACTATTTCGTCGAGCACCAGGTGCATGCCTTCCTCTCTTCCTCACCGCAAACGAACCACGACGACTTTCTGAACCCCGGAGCTCCTCTACGATGGCGCGCTGGCTGGACTTCCCCCCGGAAATACGCCTCATGATCCTGGGGTTCGTGGCACGGCATTACAGCGACAAGTCTGAACCTGGAGCCCGAGCGGATACGCGGCGGTAAGCCGAGAGTGGCAGCTCTTCTTCGAAGAGGAGATTTTACGCGAACTTGTCGTCGACCAGGTCCGACTGTTTGTCCTGCAGAAGTTCGTCCGTGCCAAGAAGAACCGGCGAAGGCGTCGAGCACCTACAGCTTGTCATCAGGCTCAAAGAGTACGGATGCAACGCTTGCCAGTCGGAAGAGGACGATGAAACCATCGAAGAGTAAGTCTTGTCTCTACTCAATGTCTGCTTCACCAGACCTTTGTCGACGTCACCCATCGCGTATCTCCTGTTGACTCCATCAACACCGCACAGGAATCGGTCCATTCTCACAAGAGCCCTAATGAAGCTATTGAGAGTCCTCTCAAAATGGAAGAGGAGTGGCTGTCTTCGTCGTGACCAAGGCCAACGAGGACTAACGTTGGAGCTCGGCGCCTACCCGCCCAGCGACTTGAGACACGTCTTCAGAGACTTTCGCCTGGAAGACGACTATCCATACCGGATAGAAGCGGACCAAGAGAGAGAGTTCAATGCTTACGGGTCACGAGCCTTCCACCACGGGAAACTCAATGACCCTTTCCATGGATGGGTAAATGGTCGGCAGAGCGCTCGGAGTCCCAAGTCAGCGACGAGGCTAATAGGAACATTGCCTCTCTCTTGGAACTTTACACGTACCCTGTACTTTTCCCTGTACCTTAAATGGCGATTGCCAAATGCCACAAAGCGTGTCTGTTTCGTTATAGCATCAGGGGCAAGCAGCCATAGATCAGTTGGAGAAGCACATGGCCTGAGCAATTGGTGCTAGAGTCTTGGCTGCTTGACACTTGGCGGCGGGTGGCACGAAAGTATACGCAGTGCCGTCTTAGAGTTGTGCGCACCCGCTTGCCTCCAACATCATCGGAAGAGGCAGACTCAAAACTTACAGCATTGACTCTAAGGCGAGTACTTCACCTATTTCAGAACATCAGATCTGTTGTGAGGCAGTCAACCGTTCACAGGGCTAGATTAGCTACATGAGAGGAACAACGAATAACAACTTGCTCGGCGAGCTCAAATGCGTCCTATTCTGAGACCTTGCGTCGAAGCATCTGCTTGCTAAATGAACTGTTGATCACCATAAGACACAGGGAGTCTTCGTGAATCGCAATCGGCTGGGGTTCGTTGTTGCAACTTCCTCTCTTCTCCCGTGCCTCTTGTACGGTTTGCACTATTGTTGGTTAGCTGGTGTTCTTTCCTCCTACCCATATATAATCTCCTTCCGCCAGAGCGATCGGTTGGGTCTCGGCTGCCAGAGCCATGACCAAAGAAGGTGCGGACTTGAACCTGATCGGTGGCTTCTTTATTACCATCTGAATCCCACTTGTTATTGGTCCCTGAGAACATCAGACTGAGAGCGAAGAAGACGACAAGAAGAAGAAAAAGAAGGAGACCGACGACGACAACGACGACGACGACGACAACCTACCGCGGCGAGGATCGCCACTCGCCAGGAACTCCACCAGCGCACAAGACCAGTGGCCCGACCCGGTTACGGACGAGCCACAGCTGCGCTTGTTCGTGCTGGCCTGTTGCCTGGCAAGCGTTGATTCTGAGAGTTCCACCCGCCCAGGGGTAGCTCAAGATTTGGCCGCAAGGGATGGCTCTACGCGGGCAAGCGGCATCTCGGCTCCGAACCAGCTGGTCGGCAATGTCACCGACGGCTGGCCTTGGGGCAAGAGCCAACGCCGTGATTGGCGGCACCACAGCAGCAATCGCAGTCGATGCTGGCTGTGCTAATGAGTCAACGGTTGAGCTCGTCGACGGACTCGAGTTCCCGCTATGTAAGCGGCGCACGTGACCTGCGCGTGTCGATGCGCAACACCACGCCTCAGTCGACGCGCTCGTCACGACATTGGACTTGCCAGTCAGCAAAATCAACGGTCCCGACGGGCTGGCACTGGACCATGGCGCCGGATGTAATCGATCTCGTCTCCTCCAGCCCGTCTCCCTCTGCCTCGCCGCCACCACTCCCGGCGACCTCGAACCACGACAGCAGCAATGGAACGAAGCGGCCAGCGGCAGCCGGGCGAGGGAATGCCACGTCGAAGGCTTCTTTGACGGACCTCGTGTCCCTCTCCGACGAATTCGACTTCAGCGACAACGACTTAGATCCCTTTGATGCGGCCGACTCGCGGAGGAAACGCCAGCGCACCATCTCTCCGCCCCGACAGTCCATGACGGCCCCAAGCTGTGCGTCTCGACCGCCGCTACTCGCCGGGCGCAATGTCCCGCTCAATCGCAAAGTCCTCGACCCAATTGAGGTCTCGAGTTCCATGGAGCAGGCCTCTCCAAGCAATCGTCCGCCGCCTGGCAGCCCTCGTTGCGCGCCGTGGGACATCAGCTCTGCCGCAATCCGCTTGGCGTCGCCAAAACCCTCGGCCATGCCTGTTGATTCGGATCCCTTCGCCAGCTCCCCAGAACCCGTTCGCCGGCCCGCGAAAAGTCCAGCACGACCGGCCAGACGCGCTGTATCGCTCGATCCGTTTGAAAGCTCCCCCATGCCGGCGGCTGGCTCGCGGTTCAAACCCTCGCCGGCGCAAAGATCGCCTTCACCCAGAGCTGGGGCCCGCATCTATCGCTTGAGCACATCCCGACATGACACGCACTCAAATCACCGTCTTGCCCAACCCCTGCGGTCTGAACGGGCGACGGAATTTTCTGAAACTCATATCAGCATTGACGACTCAGACTCGTCAGCCAGGTCCGACGAGAGCGACTTCCCAGACATCGCAGACATTGACGTCTCCAGGCGCCGCTACAAGCCTCGATCTCCCCTCAGACGAACGCGAAGCGAGAACATCACTCGATCCAACACGGGTGGGGACAGGGTCAACCGACGGCGACCGATAGACAAGGAAGCGCGTGCGGCGGTCAAGGCGGCGGAAAAGGAACAGAAACGGCGCGACAGGGAGCAAGCCAAAGCTGCCAAGGCCCAGGAGAAGGAACGCGCCGCTGCGTTGGCCGAGGTGAACAAGCTTCGGACAGACAAAAAGGTCTCTACCCCAGAGATGATTGTCGACCTCCCGTCCAGCCTTGCCTCGGAGCACAGGGTGCCGCTGGAAGCACTCCTCGAAGGACTTGGCGTCGAGCACACCACCTGGCAGAGCCCAGACCAGAGCATCGTCAAGTGGCGACGCAAGGTGACGAGCCGCTTCGACGAGGACCTGGGCCGCTGGGAACCCATACCCCCACGCATCGACGAGGAGAAGCACGTCCTCACCATCCTCACCGCCGACGAGTTTGTCGGCTTGGTGACAAGGGATGAGCTACAGGCCCATGCTTCCAGGACCAAGGGCAGGTTTGGTCGCCATCACACCATCTACCTTTTGCAGGGCATGACACCGTGGTTGCGAAAGAACCGCAATCTTCGCAACCGCCAGTTTGCCTCTGGAGTGCGCGCGCACCAAGCGCCGGCAAACCCCCCTCGAGGTCAACGGAGGAACGAGGCATCCAACGTCGAATACATCTCAGAAGACCTCGTCGAGGATGCCATGTTGCGCTTGCAAGTGGAGCACGACGTCTTCATCCATCATACCATGATTGCTGCAGAGACGGCCAAGTGGGTGGCTACATTTACGCAGCACATTTCGACGATACCCTACAGGAAGCAAAAGGCCCACGCAATGTCGACTGCCGGGTTCTGCATGGAGAGCGGGCAGGTGAGGACCGGCGAGGGCCCCCAGGACACGTACGTCAAGATGCTTCAGGAAATTGTGCGCATCACCGCCCCAATCGCCTACGGCGTCGCTGCAGAGTTTGACAGCGTGACCAAGCTCGTCAAGGGTTTGGAAACTGGCGGGCCGGAAAGGCTGGACGGGGTGAGGAGGAGCGCGAACAGGGACGGTCAGCTCTCCGACCGCACCGTGGGACAGGCCGTCAGCAGGCGAGTCTATAAGGTTTTTACGGGGCGCGATGAGGGAAGCACGGATGTATGAGTTGGATCGATCCAGGGCAGCACGGGCGAGAAATTATTGCATGAGACGAGCGTCTCGTTTACGATCAGATGGCATCACAGCCAGGTGCGAAGGTTTACAGGACCGTGGGCAACCACTGGAAAATCTGAACCACAATAGTTAGCTTTGCAACTTGTGGAAGGTTTCAAAAGACATCGAGTACGGAATCGGAGTGCAATCAGACAGCGGTTGGACAAAAAGTGTTTCCACATTGAATTTCAGATCAGGTCTGTGAATTTTTGTGTCTCATCATTTGCAGAGGGGAGTCGTGGGCAGGACGCGAAAAGAATCAGTGCTTACCTGTGGTATGGCAGCCTCAGCTGGTCGCATCTCGAGCCTTGTGGCCTCGGGACGCTGAAGAGAAGAAGTGGTCCATGGTCCGCTGCCGCTCGTCAAACGCAGCGCTGCCAATGCCGCCCCGAGTCTTGTGGAGGTTCTTGAGGTGGGATGTGCAATTGACGCGTTTGATGTGCACCTGCAGCGGCAACTTGGGCGGCCCAACCGCTGCGAGCGCTGGCTGTCTGGAGACGGCAATCTCGAGATAGCCAGTGTTGCTCCACGAGAGCATTGGCCCAGAGGCATCCATGACCAGGCCGTTTCGCTCTGGCGCCGGAGGCAGGAGAACGCCGCCGCGTGGCATTCTCTCGAAGAGCACCTTGACGAGAACACCGAGTATGATGCCATGGGCCACAATGGCGCATGCCGCGTCGTTGTCGGTCGCAGGGTCGGCACACAGTAGAGGCACAAGGCGCTCGTCCAAGAAGCGGCTCGCCCGCGCCCTCATTGACTGAGCCGTCTTGGCGTCATCCAAGGCCGCCCTCTCGCCGGCGGCACCAGAGCGAAAGCCGACGCCCTCTGCGCCCCCAAAGTCCTTCTCGCGGAGCTCAGGCACTGCGACGACAGCAAGGCCCGCTCCGTGTGCCCCGTTCTGGGCGTCACAGACGGCCGCCGCTGTCTTGGCAGCACGCTGAAGCTGGGACGAGAAGACGTGAGTGACCACGACGCTCTGGGCGAGGCCGGACGCGAGACGGCGGGCTTGGAGAGAGCCGTGCGCCGTGAGAGGGGAGTCGCGGGAGCCGGCGTAGCGGCCGGCGACGTTGTCCACGCTCTCACCGTGGCGGATAAAGAAGACGCGCATGGTCCATACGCAGAAAAGAGGAGGAATGGCTTGCTCAAGGCTCAATGGATGCTTCACGGGGGCTGCAGCGATGGCGAAGCTGCCATTGTCGCCGCGAGCCCGAGGCAGAGGAATGAAGTGAAGGAACAATTTTCTCGCAGCAGCCCAAATTTGTGCTGGTTTTGTGGGAGATTGCCTTACATAAGCGGCCCGATTTTCGGGTGGGGTCCAGCTCATTGTCGCGCCTGAGAATTCAGTCAACAATCGAGCCCTCGCCTGTCTCGAGAGCGACCAATGCAAACACCTCCTGTTCCTAATTCCCAAGGGCGTACTTTGATACCCGTTCAATTATGGCATCGGCGCGCGTACGGAGTGCATTTAGCGTGTGGCTACTTGTGAGCGCTTCTCAGCTCTCTTCGTGAAACACCGTGGAGCTGGCCTGCATGATCATTGAATGAAAGAGTCCCAACAACCAGAGCCTCACGTCCGGGCTGGATGCTTCCTGATGGAAATCCGAATGGGTGTTCGGTGAAATCATTCTCCTGCTGGCAATTCTCTGAAATAATTACAGGGTTTTACATGTTGCTCAGCTGCCCTCCCGCGTCCAGCAGCTCTCAGTGCTTCCTGATACTGGCCAGCAGCGGCTTCAACGGGTTCTTGCCCCTGAACCTCAGCCACGTCGCCAGATAAATGATTCCATAGTTGAACCCGATAAAGGCGCAGAAAACACCAAAGTCCCGCCAAATGTTTCGGTAGTAGACGCTAAAGCCCCGTCCAAACTCGTCGCCAGAGGCGTACTGACAGTACTCGCAGAGCCCGTCCTGAGCAGTCCGCACATAACCGCCTGCTTTGGCAATGTACGGACCGACGTATCCATCGCACGACAAGCCGGGCGGCGCCTGGAACCTCGCGAATTCATTCGTGGAGCAATTGACGGGCTGATTGTGGATGACGGCGCCGAGGAGAGCTTCAATGAGATAGTGAAAAGGGGACAGCCAGTACATCCACGATCGCCAGAACGTGGGCAGCTGCATCGGCGGCACCACGACGCCGCAGAAGCTGACGACGAAGAGGAAGAACACGGGGACCAGGAGCGAGGCGAGCAGCTCGTTGGGCGAAAAGGCGGCAATTGCCTGCCCGAAGCTGACGTAGTACAGCTCGAAAAGGAGGATCATCAAAAACGCAAAGCCCGACGTGAAGCCCGAGACGCGCGTGCCAAAGATCCCCCACCACCAGCAGCAAAAGTAGACGGCCCCTGCGGCCATGGCGTACGGTATCTCGACGACGACGGCCGCGGTGACCCACGCCACCCAGGAGTAGATTTTGGCGCTGTTCTCGCGAGACTGGAAGATGTTGCGCGAGTCGAGGAACACGGGCTGGAGCTGCTGGATCAGCGGCGGTGCGATGGTGAGCGTCATGAAGATGGAAAAGAGCCGGTTCTGGTAGTCGATTGTGGTATACCCGAGCTTCCAGAACGTAAAGGAGTTGAAGAGACCCGTGAGTATGTGCAGCATGAACTTTCCCACGATGTAGTTCGGAGTCCGCCAGTAGGCTGTAAACCTGCGCTTCATGACCGCCGAGATCTGCGTTGGCAACGGCGTCGCATACTCTCGGTCGTCCTTTAAGCTCTTGGACGGCTCGACATGTTGACGCCTGGCGATCATGTCGTCAATCTCGCGCCCTCGGGCGTCGTGTTCTGAAGACTCGGCCCAGACGTCAGCCCAGTCCTTGCCCCGGTAGTTTGGATCCCCGGCGCCAATGGCCTCGAGCATATACTCTGCGGGGTTCGCGTCTGGCGGACACCGGTATGCGCCGTGGGCGTGGAAGTACTGGATCAAGTCCTGGCTGTCCTTTCCGAGCGAGCCGTGGTACACAACTCGCCCGCCCGACTTGAGGAGCAGGAGCTCGTCGAAATGCTCGAAGAGGACGGCAGACGGTTGGTGAATCGTACACAGGACGGCCTGGCCCGCGTCGGCCAGCTTCCGCAGGAATCGCACAATGTTGAATGCAGCCCCGGAATCGAGACCCGACGTCGGCTCGTCCAGGAACATCAGCAGCTCGGGCTTCGACGCAAGCTCCACGCCAATCGTCAGCCTCTTGCGCTGCTCCTGGTTCAGGCCCTCGCCGACCTTGCCGATCGTGGCCCCGGCAATGTCTCTCATCTCGAGGAGGTCAATGATGGTCTCGCAGTAGCTCATCTTTTCCTCCCTCGAGACTTCTCGAGGCTGCCGCAGGAGAGCCGAGAACCGCAACGCTTCACGGACGGTTGCCTTTGGCTCGTGGATATCCATTTGCTCGGCGAACCCTGTCGCTCTCTGAAATGACTTTGGCAGTGGCCGGCCATCAACGAGGAAGTCGCCCGTGATGGTGCCAAAGTTGATCCTTTGGGCCAGAGCATTCAGCAAAGTGGTCTTACCCGCACCTATTGACAAGTTAGTTTCTTGCGTGGTTAGTTATGGCGTCAGGAATTGAGCGTCTTACCAGACGCACCCATGAGAGCCGTGAGCTTGCCGGGTCGAACGTAGCCCTGGACATCCTGAAGCAGGCGGCGCTCCCCCCTCTCGTACGGTATGGTATAGTTGATGCCGCGAAATGTAAAGACCGTCTCATTCTTCGCAATCTGCCCCATATCGCCACCTTCTTTATTGCTGTCGGCGGCACTTTCTTGGTCAGCCATGGCTGGGGTGACCTGAGCCACTGGGCCATTCTCTTCGTCAGACTTGTGGCCGTGACCACCCGTCTCAATCGACGCCTCGACCTTTTTCGGGACCTGGCCTCTTTTGAAGACCGTAATCGCCCCTCCCCCGGCGCTGGGTTTCATGAATTCCATGCCCAGAGCCGTCAGACAGACGAAGAACAGGAAGAAGGCCCACAAGATGCCAAAGTTCCTCCAAAGATGTGATCTGCTGTAGGTAAACGCGGCCTGGATGTATGCCGATCCAGCGACCGTTTTCTGCCCAGGTTGGCCGCCTCGCAGAGTGCAAGACTGGAACTGTGGCGAGGCTCGCGGGCCCTGGGGGACAAGAAACGGAGGCACGCACCGCAGCTCCAAGCCGCTGAATTCGTTGGCCATCAAGCACTCGAAGCCGTACTGAATCCAGTTGATCCACCGCAGCCAGCTGAACCACGGGTGCATAGACGACGGCGGAATCAAGTAGCCCGTGTAGACGACGAGAATCTGAACCGATATGCCGGTGAACCGTGTCGCCTCGTCAATTGTCCGACAAAGGGCTGCGATGGCGCGGAAGAAGGCGTAGGTCGTCATGGTCACGAGCCAGAGGATCAGCGTCGCGATGAAGAACTGTGACGGCGTGCGCGACAGGTTGGCCATGAAGTAGATGATGAGGTTGAAGATGACCACTTGGACGAACACGAGGGGCACGTCGACGACTGTCTGGGCAATGGCGAATGCCGCGGGCCGGTAGAAGGAAAACGACTTGTGCTTGAGCAGAATCGGCTTCGACACGAACGCGGCCGTCATCTCGGCGAGTGCCAGCAGCGCGTTGAACAGGAGGAGGAAGAACAGCGCTCCGCCTCGTGGGAATGCGCCCGCTGCTGTCTGCGGCAGGTTGTAAAAGAGGCTGCCCACGATGAGGCCCTGGAACACCAAGCCGCCCCATTTGCCGAAGAGGGAGGCCCTGTCGCCAGTCATGACGAGGAACTGACGTGTTGTGCAGGCAAGGACTTGCTGGTGGAACGGGAGAGTATAGTTCTTCTCTTGCGTCTTCTTGGACTGGTTCTCGGCTCGCACTCGAACCTGCTCCTCGAGCTCCACCTCGAATGCCTCGACATCGGAAATGTTCTTGTCGTAAACCTCGCTCTTTCGGTACGTATGGGCAAAGGCGTCTGGGGTTCGCGGAATTCGATCCTCCCATCCCTGGCGGACACTCCTCGCGTGTTCGTCGCTGACCGACGTGAGGAAATCGGCCGTCGTCCATCTCTCCGGGCATTCAAACCCAAGGTCAAGGAAGTACTGCTTCGCGTGATCCGCAGGACCAAAGTACAGGCACCTCCCTGCATCGATCAAGAGGACCTTGTCCACCAGTTGATACAATTGCTCGCCGGCCTGATACAGCGACACGGCGGTCGACACATCGGCCATGTTGGTCATGGCGCGAATGGACCTGACGTATTCCAGCGCCGTGCTCGCATCGAGGCCTTTGCTCGAGTTGTCCCAGCCCTGGACAGAGGCGCGCGTGATCATGGCTTCTGCGATGCTGACCCGCTTCCTCTCGCCGCCAGAGATGCCTCGAATGAACTCGTTGCCGACCTTTGTCCCCAGAGTGTGTTCGATCCAGAATAGCTTCGTGACCACCCTGAGGAACTCCCTCACGTAGCTGGCGCGGCTCTCGCCTTCAAGCCTCGACTCCTTGCCTGGCGTCCGGGTCTGTAGAGCAAACTTGAGGGTTCTCCGGACGGACAGTGTGGCGTAGTGCAGATCGTCTTCCGGGTTGTAGATGACTTCTCCACGGAAGTGCTTGGCGATTTCGCTCGCGTCAGTGCCGCCGTATGTCACACTTCCTTCGACTGCTTCGAAACTAGATCGCTGGTTGCAAAACGACTTGAGGAACGTGGTGCACCCCGACCCTGGCCGGCCCAAGACGAGGAGCAGCTCGCCGGGCCGCACGCATCCATCAAAGTGGCTGACGAGTTCTCGCACCAGGGGCTTTGCCGACGCAGCCTTTGGACCCTTCGTAAACAGCTTCTTCAACGTCCTGGGAAGACCTAGAAAAATATCGCCAACCGTCGGCTGTAGGCTCGCACCAAGCCCAGCACCCTTGACAGTCAGGTCGCGGAACACGACTCCGCTGTGACGTGTCTTGCCCTCCTCGCTATGTTCCTGACGTGCGCGGCCAAACAGCCGGGACATGAGCCGTTCAATTTCTTGGGACTCTTCTTCCTGCTGCGCATCGGACGCCGCGGTCGCATTCGTACGACGTCGGGACAGAACCCTGAAAATATCATCTTCTGACTGGACTGTGCGGTTTCTTTCCAACGGCGGCTTCTCATTTTCGTTATTCTTGGTTCTTAAGGGGGCATATTCGACAGTGTCTGTCGGGGGCGTGTCGCCCGAACACGAGCCACGGGCCTGTTCTTGAGCGGCTGCGCCCTCTTGAGCAGAGACCTGCCGAGTCTCAGACTGGCTGCCGCCGGGCAAAGTGCTGGTAGACGATGCCCGACCCGGCGACTCTACTTTGTCTTCTTCCATGTTGGTTGTTTTTTGCCATCCGGCCGAGTTTATGGAAGCGCTCACTGTGAACCGCGTGTCGATGGCCTGAACAAGGTCTAGTAATTTGCAACGCGGAATGGCAGCAGAGATGTGACAAGTAACAGAGGAACCGTTGTAGCGATTTAATGGCTAGCTACAAGTACCTCGGACTTCGGACTGCCGGATCTCCGTAAAGGTGGGAATGGGCGGCCGGAGATGCCGGATACCGAGAAACTCTATTACGAACCTACGTGTTGGTGTCAGTCTGGTGCGGACGAGCGACCACGCCTCGGGTGACACTAACCGCTAATAGAGTCGACGTTTGAGCCGTGTTCCCTCACCGTCTGCGGTACATGTTGGGTGTTAGTTTGATAACTGCAGTCGGTCCGGTCAGTGGTTTTCATGGCCAGTACGCGGCGGCAGATGAAAGCGAGCATGACAGCCCTCGGGACATTTTTTCTTTTTTTTTTCTCTTTTTCTTTTTGGACACGAGTTGGCTCAAATAGGCCAGCGTCATGTGCCTCGGGCTGAAACTCTTGTTAAGAGGTGGATGTCGTGCCGATAGTATTACGACCTCGTTGAGTTTCTGGCGGCTTGGAGCTCGGGTTGTGGCGCGATTGTCGTCATCCTGAGCGACCCAGATTTGAACTGTCGGCAGCTAGTAATAACGCCATGCATATTTCGCTTGCGGCACAGGCCGTGAGCCGTTCGTGGAAACGCGACGCACATGTAGCTGGCGCAACGGAACTTGGGCATGCTCCATCCAGGCGGCGGCAGAGCATGGCCAGACATCTGACCGCCATACGGGTCTCGTAAAGGGCACCTGGGGATGGGCAATGTTTAATTTCCGCTTTCCGGGCCTGTCACACAAGGACACTGTTCAGAGTGCAAGGCAGCTTGATGGGCTGGCCAGTGGAGTTGAGGCATGTTATGTCGTGGCCTTCTCCGCAGCGTCTCGACTCAGGTCGTCCTGCTCTCCGCACATCATGCTCCCCGCAGGGAGGGCGGTCCGGACGAGATGGAGGTCCGTGGAGGCCGGCGAGCGACCTTTGCATCCACTTTACAAAAGACTGTCTCGTATGCGAAGAAGTGACGATTGGGCGGATGAAATCTGGAACTCATGAACTAGCTGGGTTCTCTTTATCTTAATTTCATCAACCTTCATGTCGATGACCTTGAACAGCTAACAAGTCACGGACAAATAGCGGCCATGCCTGGCTTAGACCGATCTCGCTGGCATCCAAAGACTAGTCCGTAGCTATTCAACATTAATGAGAATTGCAAGGGTTTGCTTGCATCTTTTCGCTCGGCGGAGTCCATGTCTCTGCAAGGTCTCCGTGTGGGATGGGCGCCATCCGTTCCGTGCCCTCGGGCGTGCGCGATGCCGCTCACTGGCCACCTCTTGATGTCGTCGAACAGCTCGGGAATCCTGAACAGACCCGAGTGGTTCGGCTTCTCTCTTATCGCCTCTCTGTTTGTCCTCCTTCGGATACTATTTGTCCATCTCTTGCCGCCGGCTGACTTGTATGTAGGCTGTAGTGCCCATCGTTCATGCCGATTTCTCCTTCAAGCTCTTAGCAAAGTCCTCCACGGTGTCGCGAAATGGTTGATCTGGTGCAAAGCCGATGCCTAGCGCCTTGGATACGTCAAACTCAAAAGGCCAACTGTCTAGCATTGCCTTGATCTCCGGGGAAGCGTCCTCCCTCTTGACGAGCTTCAATGCTTCGTCGCCACCGACTTCCTTGAGTGCCCCGAGCATGCCGCGGACTGTTTCGGTAATTCCAGGAAGCAAAACCTGCCGGATGTGCGGCGGCATGCAATCTCCTGACAGGGTGAGAGCAATCTTCATATTCTTTACCAGCGTTTTGGGCGAACAGAGCCAGCATTTAAAGTCATCCGGGCAGGGTAGAATGCTTTCCTTTCCCTGCAGGGGCTCACGGATGATACCGCTCATCCAGCTGCTCGCTGCCTGTGTCGGCTTGCCGGGTCTCACCGTGATGCTGGGGAGCCGTAGCGTAAAGGCGACAACATGGCCGCGACGATTGTAGTCGTTGAGCACCTCCTCAATCATGACCTTTTGTACCCCATAACTGCTCTGCGGAGTGCAGACTGTTGCCTCGGACGGCATCGACGGCAAGGGAAGGCCATAAGCGGCGCATGATGATGCGTAGATGAGCCTCACCCCACGGCAGATCTTGCGGATTGCTTCGAGCAACCGCAGAGTGCTATGAAGATTGACCCGGTAGCCTAGCTCAAAGTCGTCCTCGCTGCCGGCCGACATGATGCCGTGGAAGACATAGATTGCATCCAGATCCTTGGACAGAACAGCCTCTGGCTCATCATGGAGGTCGGTTTTGATGCATGTAGCGCTTTGGTGGTTGTTTGAGGTGACCTCTGGGATTTTTGGTTCGACAATGTCCGTCAGGATGACTTTGTGGCCGTCGTTGAGCAGCACTTGGGCCAAGGCCTGCCCAACAAAGCCTCCGGCACCCGTAATGAGGACCTTCATCGTGGCTGGAACAAGGCCAAACTTGCGAGCCTAAACAGCGGGCGAGGTCTGGGAAGCTGCAATTCCTCGGTAATGCTCGCCTTCTGAATGCTGGGACGACAGGCCCTTATCATTATAGATGACATGCGTCATGTCTTGCATTAAACAGCCCACGGCGCGGGGAACATGGCGGGACGGACGGCTTGGGAAACGGCACCCCGCCATGTGGGGTTTGGGGGTCGCCTTAACCGTCCTGTGCCCCCATCAATACAATTGGTGTATACCGACTAGGTTCGTATACTACGGATACCCGTCCCACATTCCCAATACAGGCTAGGGCTATTGTACGCCGAAGATAGGGGCACAGACGGTTATGCTGCCATGGGGTTAGGCCTGGGCGGCGGAGAACCCCCCGTTAGTGGGGGTCACAAGGGACTCATGGGCGTGGCAGCATTGGAGGCGGCAAGACACCAATACATAGATATTCGGCCTCAGCCTCTTAGACTATAGCATTTATTTAGACATTACGAGGGGAATGCAAGGGAGGCTTCATTAGCATAGGTAGCGCCGTCCCTTCTGGGCCATCACGGCCGTGAGGGCCATGCACAGCTAGCACTATTTAATGGCTGCCGCAACCCCGACCCCATAACAGTGACTCTCCGTCCCGATCGGCGAATGCTGTGGCAAGTCCAGTCGTTAACACGGCCAGCTTGCGTGACAAGTAAAACCTCATGGCCGGTTAAAAAATACAAAAGTTCTTCATTGCACATTTTACTAGGTGCTGCGTGCTGCACTGCTGCCCACACCAGCATGTTGAATCGAGATATGGAGAGTCTACATCGCGACGGAGGATGCACATGCTGTGCAAGCATTGCCTTGTGCTACAACGAGCCTCGGTCTACATCCGAAGGGTCTCAAACCGGGAATACGCGACCTGGGGCACCAGCGTACAAAGTGGTGAAGCGAATGGTCTTCGGAGCAGACAGCCAGGACGCCACGGGAAGCCGCGCGCAGCAACTGTCCTGGGCAGATGTCGCAGAAACCGAGGGTTCTTGCTAGGCACCAATGGTTTCCGTCTGTGTTCGAGGGTTCAGCCGCATTCACACCAAAGGGTCTGGAGCTGTGACTGTTGCACCGACTCGCTTCTCTAGTCACTCGCGTGTTGCCCGAAAGAAAATGCCGGCCAAGGATGGAACAGCAGAATTCTGCCAGCCTGAAGCTGCACGCTGGCACAATTCCAGGTGCCGACGCCGCCCAGAGGCAGCTCTTCCTACACTTCGCAAGCAGGGACGAGGAATGGCGCGCAATACACGAGAAGAATTTCGTGCGCCGCGTCGACCTTCATCTAATGCCGTTCTTGGTCATCATGTAGCTCTTGAATTTTCTCGACCCGTCAAACCCGGCCCAGGCGCGGCAAGGGGGGCTCGAGTTCTTTGTCGGATACCTTCTCACGCAGCTGCCGTCAAACATGCTCATTCCGCGCGTGAGCCATCGCTGTGTCTCACATTGTCCGTGCTTTGGGCATCGTGTCGCCCTGCAATGCTGCCGCGCACAACTGTACACAGCTGGTTGCAACGAGATTCTTCTTGGGTATGCCAGCGCCCCTGGTTGCCTTTATGTGGAAGTAGAGAATCACCTTATCAATTGGTATATGAGCTAATAGTGATCCCTGAAGGCTTTGTCGAGGCACCATTCTTCCCCGGAGCAGTGTTCCTCATGTCCTCATGGTGACACTCGGGCCGAACTCCCGCGGCGTATAGCCTGGTTCTTCTGCGGCAATGCCCTTGCCGAGATATTCGGCGGGTTGAGCGCAGTTTTGAAGAACTTGCATGGGGCAAGCGGCATTGCCGGATGGGTATGCTTGATGCCTTGCGCCGTGCCATGTACGTTTGTTGTTGAATGAGACTAACACTTACCAGCGCTGGCTCTTTATTGTCGAAGGAGTCACCACGGTAGGCTTGTCGTTCGTGGCCGTATTCTTCCTGCCAGACTATGCTGCGATGACGCGTTGGCTGAGTGACGAAGAGCGCGCATAAGCTCGCAGATGAGACGTCCGACACCAATATTTGGAATGGCATCATGTTTGCTCTGCTGTACTATAGGCTATACCTGTTCGTCTCGTTGACACACATGACCATCCTAGCCATGAAGTTCCAATACTTTCCCCCCAGCATTGTCCAAACGCTCGCTTTGATCCGCTCATCGCGCTGGTTCTGACAGTCCCAGGCACGTAAACAGAAAGCACATGTGCGGAACATTAGAGCTGCGCCGCTAACACGAGACCTTGTCGCCAGTTGCGGTGGCCGTCGGCTGCAACATTAGCCGCAAAAGGCTGGTCAAGGCCAAACTCTAATATCATAGAGTCCCGCTGCTGGTGCTGCTCCTGGCGCCCGGGGTCTGTACACTGGGTCTCCTCACCACTCCTGGCCTTTCCTCGTGCGCCGTTGTTTTCTCGTTGCTGCAACTTTCTGCACCAGGGTCCGTTTGTTCTTGCTGACCTTGGGACGTCCAAGCCGAGTTCCCGGGCTATAGATCCAACGGCCCTGAGAGTGTCCAATGTTGGCAGGTCAAGCATGGATCCCCCCCGGAGCATCTTATCTTGGCCTGATGGTAGGAATCGCATACAGAGCGTAGCCGGCCAGTTCTCCTAGGGGTCTCCGCCGTGCTTCCGGCTGAACGATCTTGGTCGCTGGATGGGGAGTTTGAGGAGACATACGATAATTTGCTGTGCTGCAATATCCCCAAGAGTGGCCACACGAAGTAGTTACAGCACAGAGAAGAGGGTATAGGCTTATAGCTATAAAGACGACATAAAATAATAAGGTAAAAAAAAGGCTAAGGTCATGCCTCTTGCAGTAGTAGCCGGCGGTGCTTATATAATCGGCACGGGTAGACGTGCGCCTATTGGATCCCGAGCCATGTGGGTTGCTTACATAAGCGCCGCGGGCCCTCGCGGCGCCTTTAAAGGCAAGGGGGGAATAGAGGGAAGGGGGGGGATCCGCGATTTACCCCTGCCCGGTCATGTCTTTTGACATGCTCCGTAAAGGCTTAGGGACATGGCAGGTTTTAGGAGTACCTAAGCCAGGGAGCAGCACCACCGACCACTAAAACATGGTACGGTGACAACGCTCTAACAGTGCTAAGAAAATATCACGCGCCGCTGGCTCGTCGATCACGTCGATAATTAGGTAACCTATCAGGTGTGCAGGGGGGCCCAATACAGGCGCAGGCCCCTACTCACTCAATTCTGGGCTTGCGGTAAGTGCAAATAGAGACAAACGTGTGTGTAAATTGCAAGACTCTAGCGGCAGTTTAGCGCAAGACATGTCTTGTAGCGGCCTTGCTGCAACCCCCCCGCCCTTTGGCTTTGGGCATCGTCGCCCTTCTTCGCCCTAATCGCCATCACTGCCTCCCTCTTGAAGCATTGCCTCGCCCGTCTCCCACCTCCACCGATGCTTTTATAACACGCTGCATAGCTCAATGGCCAACCCTTCGCCTCATCACCGCCATCAGGCGTCCCTCGACGGCGTCATCGACTTCTCTACCGAACCGTCGCTGGGAGCGCTTGAGCGTGTCGAGGCCAGGCGCAGATTCTACCACATAGTCAACCATGTCGAAGAGAAAAATAGGAGTAGCAGCGGCAGCGGTAGTAACCCGTATAATCGACCCGCCCTCGTCCGCCTCACCTATGAGTACGCCCTCTCCGAGGAATCGCAGGATCACTTTCTACGGGCCTTCTTCCGCTCCATGGCGCTCTCGGTGACTGGAGAAAACGTGGATTTCGGCGATAAGGACCTCGAGGGAGAGCTTCGCTCAACCTTGCTCAGCTTCGCAGATTATCTCTTGGACAACTTCTTCCTGCCTTGTCTGTATCGCAATCCCTTCAACTCCCCGACCTCTGCTGATGTATCCTCACAGTAATGGCTTCCACGAAAAAGACTCCCCAACCATCTCCCGCGTACCATTCCGCCGTCCAAAGGGCACAGGGGGGAGCACAACAGTTTGTCGGGACGCCGGAACGAGTGTCAGCCCTTCGTGGTACCTGTCTTATCCGTGATCGCCATCGCTGTGTGATATCTCGCCACTTTGATCAGCAAGAAGCCGTGAAGCGTTGGGGAAAAGATGGCAATGGCGCTAGAGATGACGACGGGAATTTGATCGTTTCAGAAGCCGGATTCAGCAAGCTCGAAGTTGCCCACATCCTCCCGCATTCCCTGACAAAAGTTGAATCGGGCTCTGAATTGGTTTGTCTCTGCAGCTCGAAACAAGGCCACTTTATTTCTCTCTTGGCTGATCCACCTACGCAGGGTGCTCCCAAACGGGCCGCGCTCGCCATTCTTAACATGTTTGACAGCGGCGTCGTGCACCTTATTGAAGGCACCGACATCGACCAGCCACGTAACGCCCTCACTCTTACAGCTGATCTCCATGAGTTCTTTGGCGACTTCCGCATATATTTTAACTCCACGGATCAAGCACACACCTACCGGATCGACTCTTTTCTACCACCCGCTCTCCTGCAAGGTCGCCTCCCAGTTACTCGTTCGCTCTACCTCACGCCTACCAGGACGATTGATCCCCCTTCACCACGGCTCCTGGCCAGCCATCGTGCCATTGCTCACATCCTTCACCTCTCCGCGGCAGGGCAGTATATCGATGGAATACTGCAGGATATTGAGGAGACGGGCGTACGGGCGGACGGGTCTACTGACTTGGGTCGCCTCCTAAGGCTCGGATTGGGTGGGTGGTTACGTGCTACTGTTGATGCCTAGCACTCGAGGCCTGTCGAAAAGGCCGGGAGGAAGAGATGCGGGCCGACGCAGCGGAACATGGGCGACAGCGAGGTTAGCTACAGCCTCTCCCACATCCCTGCCATCACCGTCTACACTCTTGATCAGAAATTGGTCCGGGTTCTATGCCATTACCCTGATGTCCTATGCACGTCCGATGTCACGGCAAGTCTTGGCTTCAGCCAGGACTCGATAACGATTGGCCCAAGCAGTCTGGTACGATTTCCGTCTCGTCTTCTGCTCCCACCGGGCTTGATGACTCTCGTCTGCCTGTGTGGTCCGGCTGTATTACCCTCAAGGGTTCTGACAACTCAACGCTGACCGTCCCGTACCTGGGTCTTTCCGGCTTAATGCACGAGAAACAAGTCCTCGCACCCAATGGAGCCACGCTTGCAGAATTTAACATGGCAGGGACCAAGGAAAAGGTCTTCCGCTGCTGCAAAGCGCACGAAGATCAAAACCTCTTGCCCAGTACTACGTCCCCGTTCTCAAACTTCTGGAATTGCATGAGGAGTCACAAGCTTCTGGCAAGAAAAAGAATAGATGACAACAAGTTCTAAGAGTGCCGAGCTACACTGGACGAAAATATTTATGGCAGTAACATGTGGTGTAAGCTCAAGTTTCAGTCTGCCCAGCCGCCGGATGAATATGGCGGCTTTGAGGAGTTCCAGGCGAGCGCAGAGGTGCTAGAGAGCAAAGCCAACTTTTTGCTATTATCGAATAGATAGTTGCTAAAGAAGAAGCAGGCCTCCTCCCCTCCACCGCCTTGCGAGCATGGCGGTCACTCGAGTGATCCTTCGACGCCTATGCCCCTCGATGTCAACGAAATGGCGTGTTCTATATCTATAGAACATGGCGACGTGTCTACCGCTACTGGGGGATCTGGTGTCGAACGCCTGACCCTAGGCGATGGCGAAACACGAAGCCACCTTTCGCATGCTAGCATCTGCAACGAGCCTGGCGAGAACAGCTGTCTACAGTTCACTCCAATGTCCGCGATTCCGGTAGACGAGTTGGGTACGGAACTCTTCCGGGATACCCTATCTTCACCTCAACTGCCAACTCCTGTCGCCGCGTCCTCGACACACAACCAAGGCCGATCGCCGGCCGAAGTCCAACAGGAGTTCATCAGGCTGTGGAACAGGAAGAAAGAGGAGAATGACATGCTGGAATCTATGAATGCTCCTGACGCGGCCGCGTTGGAGGCATTGCGGTCCTCGGGCTCCATTCACGACCGCCGACCTGCGCCCAGCACTCCGCAGGGCGAAAATGCCCTGGACACTCCGGGCCCCGCGATGGATTTTGACACCTCCGTGGAGGCATACGTCCGATCGAGTCCCGAAATTCTAGGTAAGCGCCCTCTGGTCATGAGACGCCGCTATCGCCTCCTTGTTGATACGAATTAGGAGGCAATGCTAGAGTAAGACACGTTGTAGAGATCGCCTCACCGACTCCTGCTGACTCCGAGCGTAATGTTGAGATGGATGACAACGATATGGACTCGTCTTACGAGGACGAGTTCTCGTCCGCCAGCACGTCCTTGCGCAGCAGCATCATGAAGTACGAATGGAAGCATGGACGGCGCTACCATAGCTATTAGGCCGGGGCGTATAGCTTCCCGAATAACGATCGAGAGCAAGACCGGCTCGATATAGTCCACCATGCTTTCTACCGCGCTCTTCATGATCTTCTATTTCTCGCGCCGATCGACCTCACTAGGCTTTGCGTCCTCGACATTAGCACTAGTACTAGTCTATAGGCCATCGAGCTTGCGGACCTATACCCCGGCGCCACGGTCATTAGCAATGACCTCGGACCGATTCAGCTAACGTAGGTGCCCCCAAACGTTAGATTCCTCATCAACGATATCGAGCTCGACTAGTCCGAACCGGCCAAGTATGACTTTATCCACTATCGACACATGGCTAGATCCATTAAAGACTAGCCACGGTTAGTTCGTTAGATTTACGAGAGCCTCAAACCGGGAGGTTAGGTTAGGTTCTAGGAATCCGACAATATACTATATTCTGAGGATAGTACTCTTACGCCGGGCAGTCCTCTCGCGTAGTTAATAGATGGGCTCAAGCAGGCCAGCAATAAGATCGGCCGAACTATAGACCCGGCGCCTTCGTTTAAGCAATAGGCAGAGGAAGCAGGATTTGTAAGGGTTAAAGACAACGCTTTAGGCTGCCCGTGGGTAGCTAGCCGAAAGATCCGAGGTTTAAAGAAATTAGTATTTTTCTCGGTATTAGTTTTTACGAGGGCGTTAAAGCTTTCATAGCCGTTCTATCTAGAGATATCTTAGATTAGTCGTAGGAAGAGGTAGAGGTTCTGAACGCTAGTATGTGACGGATAGTAATGCGCAGGAACATATACTCTATCTTCGACTTCCCCGTCATTATAAGAATAAAGCTATTAACCGGATATTAATTAAAGCTATAATAGAGCTAGTATAAGGGATGCGAAATAGTAATAAAGTTTCCTATTAGAGCCTTTGTTCTACTATTTCACGAAGTGCCGATATATCTGTATTTTTTCCATACAAGTGTTAGTCCCGTAGTGCACTTTCAAGCGTGCACTATAGCTCGTCCTATGCTTCCCCTCGCTTACCGTCTACTAGATCGGCCTCTTCGCCGGCCATGACTGCTAGCAAACTATGGCCATTGACTAGGACCTAGCACAGAGCGACGTAAAAGCCTAGGCCTTCTTAGCATCTCTTAGTTTCGCCCCCCGGTCTCTAACTCGGTTAACTCTATTTAAATCCTCATTTAACGCGACGACGGATCGCTAGTTCTAAACCTATTTATAATGCCACTAACGGCTGGCTAAAAGATATAGAAAGAAAAGGCATTGGCTGCTACGTTAGGTAAAGAAGCTATAGAAGACCCGATTAAAGAGTTATGCTCTATACTCCGCATGTATAGTTCTTCCGAGGGCTTTAAAAAGCTCCGGGAGATATACTATAATAATCTTACTTTTTAGAAGAAGCTCGAGACGCTCAAAGCTACCTATAATACTATTATTAGAGCTCTAGCGAAAAAGAGGCCAAACTATAAGCCAAGTAGAGTCGATATAAATGGGTGCTAGCCGCTAAAATAAAGCGTCTAAAGTAGATCTTTAATAATAAAGAAGTAGCCGAGAATGAGCTTAAATAAGAAAAGATGATCTTATCTAGTAAGGGCACTTAGGTCTAAGAGTAGGAAAAATAGCTATAAAATCTAATCGCCTAGTTAAAAAGTAAAAAGAACTCTTTTATACTCTAGGGGATAAGAAAGGTAGGGGATTTACTAGATTTAAATAGCTAGTTACTATTTTAATGAAGGAGAATACACATATTGAAAGGACACTGCTTGGACGTCGAAGAGTGGCTTTACTCAAAGTCTCTCGGGTGTCAGTAGCCACTCGACGGGGGATTTACTCACTTAAACCTTCTAGTCGTAAGTCTTAGATTACTCTAGCGGTAGTCTGCGGTCCTATACTAGCTCGTGAGTTGTTTACTTTATCTTTACTCACTTGACCAAGAGGCCTTACTCATATATACTTATCTA
>PKSG01000834.1:43007-101506 GCA_002916505.1 Tolypocladium paradoxum
GGATGCTAAGCAGTCTGACTGAGCCTTTTGGCGTCCAGTTTTCTTGGGCTAAGAACCCATTCTGGTCTCAATTCTACTCCGACGGCAAAGAGATTCTTCAGTACTTCAAAGATGTGGTCGATCGATTCACCCTAGCCAAGTACTTTCACCTTAACCATTTGATTACTGGCGCCTACTGGGACTCGGAACGCGGCCGTTGGGACGTTCACGTAAAAGACCTTTTGAGCGGGGCCTCCTTTGTCGACACTTGCGATGTTTTCATCAACTGCAGTGGCATTCTTAAGTGAGTCGTCCACCAAATAATACTAGAACCCCTTGATGGTTTAACACTTCACCCTTCACAGTGCCTGGGACTGGCCCAACATCAAAGGACTCCATAGCTTCCAAGGAGAGCTTTGCCATACTGCCAATTACGACGAAAGCACCGAGCTTGAAGGCAAGAAAGTCGCCGTCATTGGCGTTGGCAGCAGCGGCGTCCAAGTCATCCCGAATATTGTCGACAAAGTTGCACATTTGTATTGCTGGATTCGATCACCCACGTGGATAACGGCCGGGTTTGCTCAGAAATATGCTGGTCCAAATGGAGCCAACTATAAATGTAGGTTCTAGCTTAGCTAACCAGAAGGCACTTCTCATATTTTATTTTGGCGCGCTAACCGTCTCAATGTCTAGATACGGAAGAACAGAAGAAGTATTTTGCAGAGCATCCGGATGAGTATTTGAGCTACTGCAAGAAACTCGAATGCGAAGTCAGCGAGATGTTTAAAAATATTCAGGTTGGAACACCTGAAGCCGAACAGGCAAAAGCGGTAAGTAATAGATGGGCACATCCCTCCCTCTGAGACCCATATCATCAGCAAGATTGACTTTCATTTAGTACTCTACGGAAGAGATGCAAAAGAAGCTCGGTCACAGGAAAGACATTATTGAGAAAATCATTCCTAAAACATTCAGTCTCGGCTGTCGCCGTCCTACGGTATGCGCCCAACTCCATGAATCACTGCGCTGGTACTAAGTGTCTCGTCTAGCCTGGCAACGGCTTCCTTGAAGCACTTACCATGGACAAAGTCACCACCTTCTTGGACTCACTCCAAGAAATCACGCCTAGAGGGTTCTTGGATCACGAAGGACAGGAACATGAAGCCGATGTGATCATTTGCGCCACTGGGTGAGTGCCGTTTTCTTTCTCAAGTATAATGAAGAAACGTGCTGACAAGACAAACTTAGATTCGATACATCATGGGTGCCTAGATTCCCAATCGTTGCTAATGGCCGCAATGTGCAGGATATCCAGACCAAGCGGCCGATATCTTATCTGTCGATGGCAATCCCTCAGAGTAGGTCCTCCGCAATCCAAATGTCACATCCTATCTTGGGCTAATGTAGGTTCCAGTCCCCAACTATTTCACGATCGGCGGGCCTTACTTCTCGTTTGGACACGGCTCCTACACCACCATGGTTGAATTGTTTCTCGACAACATTCTCACCGTGGTGCAGAAGATCCAGAAAGAGAATATCAAATCCGTCTCCCCTCGCCAGGACGCTACGGATGCATTCATCGAACATGCGGATCTGTGGCTGAAGCGCACCGCGTGGGCGGGCCCTTGCCCATCGTGGTTCAAGACCGGCAAAGTCGACGGAGTCCTGACGATATTCCCCGGTTCACGGTTGTTGTTGGCTGACCTGGTCTCTTCGCCCCGGTTCGAAGATTACGACATTGAATATTGGAGCATGAACAAGTTTTCGTTCTTGGGAAATGGATTCTCGACACTCGAATACGACGGGGGCGATATTGCTTGGTACCTCGGAACTCGCTCTAGTCTGCTTCCACCAGGCCAGCCAACTTCCATCCTGCAAGCATCTTGATTATGTTTAAGGTGCCTTGACGGTAGCTAGTAGTGAATTTGATGTTATGTATTGCATCAGGAAAACTTCCTAGTGGCATCTCTTTGTGTTGTCATGAAATCAATATAGCCGTAGTATATCGCCTTCTTGTCCTAGTCATAGAAGGCTTAGAGAGACTGTGTCTTGCCCGGATTCTGTCTAGCCCAGTATTCTCAAGCCCAGTATTAACCCAATGTGGACGGCATCTTCTGCTCCTCGGTCAGACCCTCGGCATTTGCAGAAAAGTATGGATCCCCCTACTCGGGCAGAAGTCCGGGTGGGGATCTTTCTATTTAAGGACATGTGGGATGTCATTCACCTACCTGTTCCAGCGACTCCCATTTCTAACCACACCACTCACTTCTGTGTTCCTAAAACAACGGACAAATGGCGGACTTCTCTCAATATCAAGGTCCCTCCGAGGAATGGGAAGCATTTGAACAGAAGAACCACCTGCCAGTAGCGAATCTGAACTTGTCGCCCCAGGCAATCCGACAAGCAACAAATGCACTTCGTGTTCGAATCTCGCAAGCTGAGCTTGCAGCCGATGGTAAGCCTTTTTCCCCCGTTTTCTCCCTATATTGTCTCATCTCTTTCAGCCCCTAACTGGAAGAGGCGAATTATGTACTTGCGTAATTTGGAACACCGCAATTAATGTGATGCGGCTATCCAGGCCTTTGCAGCAAAGCGACGTGGAGAGACTATTCAATACTAACTCGTGACAACCAAAACATCGTTGTTCGCATCTACCGTCCTAGCCATCTGCCCACAATGGCACCTCTGCCGATATACCTATACTTCCATGGCGGTGGACACCTTCTTGGCACGATTGAGACAGAGGATGCAGCCTGCTCGCGAGTTGTCTTCCGCGCAGGGATCATCGTGGTCAACGTCAACTACCGACACACGCCGGAGTTCAAGCATCCAACCCAGGTCAATGACGCATGGGACTCGTTCGAATGGCTGGCAAGCAATGCGACTGTCATTGGTGGCGATCCTACCCGCCTCATAGTCGGAGGCACCTCTGCCGGTGCCGGGCTGGCGGCTTCCATAGTCGCTCGGCAGCATCGTCTGGCTGCACAGGGTGATTCGTCCAGGCCAGATCTGAACATCTGTGGCCAACTCCTCTGCATTCCATGGCTGGTGCATCCGGACAATCACCCTTTCTCAAGTGCGCCCACTGCGTCTTTCCAGCAGAACATCAACGCAGCCGTGCTTCCGTTCCCTCTGCTCCGGCTCTTTACGGAGCTGCTCGACGCAGAAGATCCCTCAGACCCGTCTCTCAATGTGGCTTTGATGGAAGACTCCAAGGTCGTCGGCATGCCAAAGTCAAGTTTCCTGATTGCCGGGCAAGACCTGCTCAGAGATGAAGGCTTATTCTATGCCGAAAAGTTAAGGAGAAGCGGGTTCGTATTCTACCACCGTCCTACATCCCATTCCACACTACCTAAAACGAAGAGAAGAGATTCCCTGACTTGTGGAAGTTGCAAGAAGCTGATAAATGGTTTTGAACATTTGTTTAGAGTTCCGACTAAAGTCCATGTTTTCCCTGGCATGCCACACGGGTTCCGGCGGTTCACTGACCTGCCATCAAGCAAGCGTTGGGACGATTTACTAGTGGAGAGCTGCAAGTGGTTCCTGTCCGCCGACAATACTTCATCGTTCACTGTCATGGAGGGTAGGTAGCTTTATGTATCAACAGTATGTTGAAAGATAATAGCCATCGGTCATGAGACTTTAGGAAGCTCGCCACATGAGTTCGGGGTTCTCGGCCACCGGCTGTATAACTGTCTCTCTCTTTTCTATTCCAGTTTACTAGGAGGATATCTCTAACAACGGAGTGCCTTCGCTTCTATTTTACATTTGTCTGTTTCATTTTCTCCGTTTCGGGTCTCATATCTTCGGCTCTCGAGACCTCCTGGGCCTCAATTCCTCAGGGAAGCAAGACAGGCACGTGAGAATTACAAGGAATAACGAAAGTCTATTCATTATTTGTAAAAAAAGTCCTATTTATTGGTTGCTTTGTTCTAATGCCCAGCATCCGGAACATTATTCAGGACTTCCAAGGGCAACTCAGTGCTTTTTCGACCCAAGACCTTTGTGCCTGGTAGCGCGCCAGAAGAGACATCACGGAACTCATCTGGGTCCTGGTTAAATGGGACGCCACTCTCCCACTCTTTTCGGTCCGAGAAGGCGTCGAGATACCAGGTTAAATCTCTAGTGCCAGTGAACTCAAAGTCAACAAACCCGTTGCCAAGGAAGCCCCAGCGGTTTCCACTCCAGTACTCGATGTCGTAGTCTTCAAAATTGGGATGATGGAGTACCTCAAAATAGGAAAGTCGGGACCCCGGCCACATGACAATTGGGCCGGTCTTGGTGCCTTGCTTAAACCATGAAGAGCATGGGTCCGCCCAGCAGGTGCGCGGCATGAATGTCTGTGCATGCTCCGTGAAGTCGGCCACGGACTGGGCCTTGGGGCTGAGTCGGCGGATATGTTGAGTTCGCATCTTGCGGATGATATCCATCAGATGGCGGGTTAGCATGGAGATGATGGGCAAGATTGACCCTTGCGCGACTGGAGTAAACGGCCCCGAGTACGTAAAGTAGTTCGGGAATCCGTCCACGCCGATTCCGAGGTAGCTGGCTGGGAAGGTTGCCCATTTTGCCGCCAATGTCATCTTGGGATCCAGGCCGGTGATCGGGAAGCGAGGGCGAAACGAAGTGTCAAAGCCCGTCGCGCAGATGATCACGTCCACCACATACTCTTTGCCAGTGGCAGAGTCAATGACTCCATGTTCGGTGATACCCTGGATGTTGCTGGTGAAGACTGTTGTTTTCTCCCCCGCAAGAGCTTCTAGATAGCCGTTCCCAGGGGTGGGACGGCGGCAGGCGACGTTGAAATTGCTCGGGACCATAACCTTTCGGAGCTCTGGCTTGCCAGCCAATTTCGTCGACATTTCTTTGTATGCATACTATGCAATGGTTTTGTCGTTAGCTCACAGACAATACCTTCATGGTTCATAAATATATAATATACTTACCGCGTTTGCTTCATCTGATTCCTTGGTGTTCCGAAGAACCAGCTTGAATCTTTTGTTCAACTCGTTCTCGATCATCTTCTTATAGCGGTGATATCTCTCGCGGTCGGCATCAAATAAGATCTTTTGTTCCTCTGTGTCTTAACGTTAAGTCAGCGAGGGAGTTTTGTTTTTGGCGCGCGGGAAACGCCAAACTCACAATCAAAATTACGGCCATTCTTGCCAGCGAACTGTTGACCGAACGCCGCCGTAATCCAGGTTGGACTCCGGATCCAGGTATATAGTTTCTCCACGTCTGGATAGACAGATGCACAAACCTGGACGCCCGAGCTGCCGGAGCCAATGACGGCAACCCGTTTACCCTTCAGGTCATATTCTTCTTGATAATGTGCAGTGTGGAACAATGCACCTTTGAAAGATTTGATTCCAGGAATATCTGGCCATTTCCATGCACTTGGGTTCCAATAAGCCAACTGTTCACGCGATGAGAATTGTCTCGGGGGACTTACTTCAAGAAACCAGCTCCGTTCAGAAGTAAATCACATTCTTCTTCCCATTCTTTGGTCTTGGTGCCGTTGGATATTTGGGAGAGCTTCACGACCCATGCGCTCTTTTGGTCATCCCATGTGGCAGCATCAACACTAGTGTTGAGTATGATGTATTTCATCATTCCTTCGTCGTCAACAATATCTTTCAAATATTGCCAGATTTCTTGGCTAGAAGAGTAAAAGCTTGTCCACTTGGGATTTGCTTTCCATGGAAAAGTGTATCCCACACTGGGAACATCGCAAGCACATCCAGGGTACCGATTCTCGAACCATGTTCCGCCAATCTCAGGATTCTTGTCGTAACACACAACCTCAATCCCCAGTCCGGCCAGGTCCCTTGGTGCATGATGAAGGAAGTCGATCCCAGTGGCGCCGGCACCTATCATGAGAATTCTGAAACGTGGTCTCACAGGTGGCGGCTCATTGATCAGGTGTGGTGAAACCACATACCCTGTCTTGCCCGGCACATCCCATTCTGGATGTTGCACAGGTCTTTCGATGGAGGCAGGGTGTGGTCCTTTGGAATTGCTGCCAATTGTAATGTCTCCAGGCAGACCATAAGCTTCGAAGACTGCGTTGTTGGCTGGCGAGGAGTTCCAATTAATGTGGTTGTTGGGGGGGGAGGTCGAAGAATGTGATGGAGTGATTGGTTCAGAGCTCGCAGAACCAGACACACGATCCGGCAATCGGCTCAACATTTTCGCGGCTGTTGAAACTGAGAGAGAATCTGCATAGAATGTGACAAGCACTTGGAAGGGCCATACCTTTCAAGACTCTGACAACGTAGCTTCCTTTAAAGGCATGCTGGTGCTCCACGACGTGAATCTTTGGGTGCTTCCTCTGCGTCAGGCGCCAGTGGCGTTGATGTGCCATGATTTCCAGGACAGGAGCGACATTGCGCGTTCGGCCCATGTTGACCCCGCATTTCGGTACGACCTCTGCCACATGCAAAACAGGTAGCCGAACCATCGAAGGCTTCGTCCACGGGCCGCCTCTGCGGCATACTTCCAAGAACAGATTACCGAGGATGCCGATTCAAAGTGGAAAAGCGGAAGTAGACATGCTTGCCGAAAACGAAATTCCACACAGTACCTCCACACAATCCATCTGTCAGGTTCAAAACAAGTCATTGGGTGGGGTTCGAACAGGGGAGGAGTCTTTCGAGCCGATTTGCCGGATACCCCAGGATATCCAGGCAAGATCTCCGCAAGTTTAGGAGTATTAACGTTGTCATTAATTGGACTGCTGGCCTGCAGAAAGAAATACTATATATACAAGCTTTGATTGCAAGGCCAGGGACGCAACACTGTAGGAGGAGGCTTTGAGTACTAGTAGAATCTCTTTTAATCAAGGTTATCGTCTGTTTTATCTCGATTTCGTTTCGATGGCTCCTTCGAACTATCAGAACCATCCTGTGGACTGCCAAGCGAAGGTGGACTTTGGCAGGGTCGCTGGCAAGACAGTTGTCCTGACCGGAGGTAAGCACACACCTCGGTCTATCATAGGCGCGTCCGTGTAATTAATCCCGTGTGCTGCAGGTAGCAGTGGCTTGGGTCTTGCCTATTTGCAAGTTCTTATCAAGGCCGGGTAATAACTTTGATAGCGGTCAATGTTTTGGTCTCGACTAACTAGCCCCAGCGCCTTCGTTGTAAATGGGGACATTCAGCCCCCTCTAGAGCCACTTGTCTCGGACAGGTAAATGCATATCGAGTGTCTCGACATATACCAACTGCTAAGAAAGGGTGTGAACCAGGGCTGTATTCGTACAGTGCGATGTGACCCGGTGGGAAGATCAGATTAATGTTTTCAAAGTCGCAAAGGAAAAGTCCCCCAACGGAAGAATCAACGTTGTCATTGCCAATGCAGGAATATATGGCCCTGATACCCTTGATGGTTCGTGTCGACCCCATCTGGTCGCTTTCTGGACAATTTCTTAATGACACGTTTCAGGTCTGACGGACGATGAACCAACGAAACCCGTTACAAAGCTAGTCGACGTGAATCTTATTGGAGTCATATATACCGCAAAGCTTGCCGGGTGGTACTTTCATCACCAAGAGGATGGTGACCGATGTGTCATCTTGATTGCGAGCATCATGGGATATATCGACACCCAGGGCTCATCCGTCTACTCTGCCGCTAAGCATGGTGTTAGAGGACTCATGACGTGTCTCCGACGTAAAGGCCTGGTGCGAGTCAACTGTCTCGCTCCCTGGTAGGTTTTAATCTTTCCCATTTTCCTTTCTCGTATCATATTGCCCTATGGTGAAGTTATCTCTCCCTGTCTTGGAGCCACTGACTTCGGGAAAGGTTTATCGCAACTCCGATCCTGCCGGAAAGTTTCATCAAATCCACACGCAGTCAATTCAGGGCCAAAGGTGTAGATTTTGCCACTGAAGACGACGCTGTAACGGCCGTTGTTCGACTCATAACTGACACTTCAATAAATGGTACGATGACAGACGTAACGAAATTTTGTGAGCTTTACTCGACTAAACTATTGTCTCCTTATAGGAAGAACCCTGGGCATCGTGCCACGCCAATTGTCTCCATCTGGTTATTTGGACCTCGAGCTTGACGATTTTGAGGAGGGGACCCCTTTGAATAAGCTGCAGTCTGTGGCAAGCTCCTTGGTGTATGGTGAATTTGGTGCCTCGGCCACTTGATAAGGGGCAGACAGTCAGGATTCGATGGCGTGGTCTCTCAACCTGAGAACATATTCGCATATATGTAATAGAGGATGGAAACAAAATTGAAACAGGATTGTTCTTTCTGAAACGTCATAGCCCTAGCCGCCTCCCTCCATGCTCTCCAGGACGTTCCAGGCAATGGTGGTAGCATTCAACGCGCAGGGCACTCCTGCGTAGACGGACACCTATTATTGAGACATCAACATCCGGAAGAATTCCCCGAATAGCCCGTGAGGCGTGATTACCTGAAATAGAGCTTCGCGAATCTCCTCTTTGGTGCAACCATTAGATATGGCGCCTCGAACGTGGCCGGCAAGCTGGTCGTCACGCGAGAGAACCGCCAACATGACCAAGCACAGGAGCGACCGGGTCTTGCGTTCCAGGCCTGGTCTGGACCAGCACAGCGACCATCCCGCAGCAACTGCCATGGTCTGGACAGGTTGCTGAAAGTCGGGAAGGCACTTGGACTGTGCAATGTGCTCAAGTCCAAGCACTTCTTGACGGAGCTTGGTCCCCTCTTCATAGAGGACACGTTGGGCCTCTTCGATGGCCGCGCGATCAGCTTTTTCCGCCATTGAATGGCGTCGGCTGCTACTGCCGCTGCTGACCTCGGGAAGGATGAAGAAATGGACGAGTGTGGCGAGTGATTTGTTGTGTTCCTTCTTGGGCGGTAAATTGAAGCATGTATCCTTTTATATGTACACGGCGATTAGTTGAGTGAAAGCCACATCCAAGGCACCCCAGCCAAGCAGCAATTTGCCACGCCCCACATACCCCGCACGCGCTGCGATGCGTTGCCAAACCCATCCGGCAAACATCTATTTAGAGCGGCAACTCCTTCGCCATCAGCTTCCCCAGACTCCCAGACCTTACCATTGTGTTACAACCCTGTCCCCGACCTGCAAGCCTTACCGTAGCATCCCCACGCGGCTATACAGCAGGATGCTTGGTCAGTTTTGTGTCACCAATTATGAGCCGGGTCGATCGAGCTTGTCGACGCCGCCATCAAAGAAAAGCAAACGTGCGAGGCTGGTGTGTTTCAGATGTCATGAGAAAAAGGTATGTGTGTAGTTGCTTTTAATTGTTCATCTGGGGAAGGGAGGTTGCTGACGATCAACACCAGATCAAGTGTGACTTGTCGAAGCATCCTCAGGACCGCGAGCAGTCGTCGCAATGTTCAAACTGCGCGGACGCTGGGTGTCCATGTCGGTAGGTAGACTTGTTCTGCATGTCATGGGGCCAGCAATCTGATGTCTAAATACGCAGGCTACGGCCCTCGAAAAGAGGCAAACGCCGGGCTGCCCACCGGAGCGCAATTGAACCGGAAATAAGGGTGCCTTGGCCTGCGGACGCGCCCTCCGACTCCACCTTGGCACCACCAGAGGGCGGTCCCCCGGCTCCGGGATCCGCCTCTGATGGAGGAGACCACAACACTATCGAAACCAGCAACGGGCCACGTGGGCGAGGCCTTGCCGTGGCCGCACTATCGCCGTTCGATTCGGCGCCCTCTGGACAACTTGCCCCTCTTGTTGACTCAAGTCCTGATAGGCAGCGACATGCCAGTTACCTAGGGGACAGCGGATACATGCAGATTTTCAGCAATGAGAGCGGAGACTTCATGGAGCAGCAGCTACCCCGGCCTCTAAGAGTGGACAGCATCCCCCCCGGGGTACAGGAGGGCCACCTTGGTGTGTTCTTTGAGTACGCCGTGACATGGTGTCCGGTCTTGGATCGAGACACGTTTGAGACTGACCCCAGTCTCCGCCAATCTTTGCTGCTGAGACATGCCTTGGCTCTATGCGGCAACCAAATCAAACCGTCCTTGCTGCATCGTTCCTCTTCGCTGGAGCATTACAACCGTGCCAAGGAGCTATTCTACGGCAATCATGAACCCAATCCTCTGATCCGTATAATGGCATTGATGCTCTTCTACTGGTGGAGTGCCGAGCCTCCAAATGTCGTAAGTCTTGATAATGCCTCGTGGTGGACCGGGACGGCCATTCGTCTGGCTCAGCAGATTGGTCTGCACCGTGAATCCCCATCCAATCATGCCTGGCTAGCTGGCGAGTCGCCTGGCTTAAGGCGACGACTTTGGTGGACCTTAGTGGTAAGCACTGCAAAATTGCAGCGGTGGCTATGGCCATGACTGACGCCTGTCGGACTATCATAACAGGCTCGAGAACGCATTACAGCCGTTTCCCAAGGTCGACCGTGTCTGATCGACTTGGATGATTGCGACGTACCGATGCCGACACCAAACGACTTCCCCCAACCAGACGACATACGGGCCTCAATTTTCGTCAAATGGATACCACTTTGCGAGCTCATCGGACGCACAGGGAGAATGCTGAGACGCAGGCCTGATGATGCCGGCCTGTCAGCAATTCAATCGGCGCGTGAACTCATCGCTTGGGTGCAATCCCTGCCATTATCGCTGCAGCCAACACTTAGGGGCAGCCGGACGATGGGCTTCCACCGTGACGTTCATGGCATGCACTTAACTTACCTCTCAACCATCACACTGTTGCATCTAAGCAGCGATGCCCAGCCGTTGCCAAAGGCATCGATCGCCGCCATCGTGGCGGCATCGTGCACAGCTAGGATCTTTAATGACTATCTGGTTCGCGGATCCGTCTCCTTTCTGGCGGGCCAAGCAGGGTGGTACCTTACCATTGCCATCCTCGCCCTCCTGCACGCCCGAAGACTGGAGGGTCTCACGATCAAAGCTGATGCCGATATCCGCATTCTTCGTGCGGCCCTGCGTGCGATGGCTGAGACGTGGCATTCGGCCCGAATGTTTGAAAGGGGAATCGAGAAGTTGATGAACGCTGGACCTCAGGATACAGATATACCGCGCCGCTCAATGGTGGCAGGGCCGACGCTGTCTCCGTCAATGGATGAACTCTCGGCCATCGCTGGAATCAACTGGCTGGATTATTTCCCATACATCACCGTAGAGACAAGTCCTCTCATCGGTACACTGTTTGCTCGAGATGATCAAGCAATGCGATTCCCAGAGCTTGGTTGGACGTTTGATTTTCCCACCCATCTCAACCAGTTTCTCACAGGGCAGGAGGACATTGACCTGGAACTTTTCAGCTTCTAGATCATCGCACCTAAATGGAGGCGTTAAAAAAAAAAAAAGAAGAAAAGCAAAGACATAGATTGGAAACAATGGAGTCTGCCCCGTAACAGCAAAATAGTACCATCCATAGTGGTGCTCGTCTAATAGCTAGTCACCCGGATTGGCCAAGTTATTTGTCACTTGCCTTCCCTTCCCATATCTCCACAAATTGGCCATTGCCGAATTACCGGCAGTGGCTCCACTAGGCGTCATTAATGCTGGCACACTCAAATACCCTAGAGCCCCTAGAGTCGATTGTATGCTGTAACCCCCACCGGGCTTGCCCATGAATTTTACTTCTCATCCTCATCGAATCGTGCCAGTCTTGCCATCAAGAAACATGCCTGAGCTAAATGTCCTGGTATCTAACGCGACGGTGCGCGTGCGGATGGTCGATACGTCCGGAGTGATGGTGGTGAATGCCAAACCGTTTATCGAGCCCGTGCAAAAAGGGCACGAATTCCTGAATCTATATGTGGCTGCGTTTCTTCTCGACCATGCCGCATCCGGGCGGAAGGTTATGTTCGACCTGGGCATTCGCAAGGAGTATTGGAAACTGCCGGCAGCGCTGCAGAAACGATTAGGGTTTGTCATTCCAGCGTTAAGAGTTGACAAAGACACCACGGAAATCTTGCAGGAGAAGGACATCGCGTTAGATCAGATCTGTAAGTGTCCGATCAGAATCGAGCGCGCCATTGCTCCTTTGCAAACCGCTCACTAGCTCCCCTTGTCAAGCATCTTTTAACGCATTCCCTCGCAGCGTGTGTTATATGGTCGCATTACCATTGGGATCATACAGGGTCTACGGAACTCTTTCCCACGTCCACCGAGCTGGTGGTGGGACCTGGCTTCAAAGCATCTCCGGTGCTCTTGCCTGGTTTCCCTCACAATCCCGACTCACCCATAGATGCCGCTGCAATTAAGGGCCGGGCCCTGACCGAAATTGGGTTTGAGGACTCCAAACTAGACATTGGTGGGTTCCGAGCCCACGACTTCTTTGGAGATGGTTCCTTCTATCTGCTCGGTACGTAATTCTCACACGATCGGACAATTAGTTGCCGCAAACTTTAGATTCTGACATAGACTGTGTAACTTAGACACACCCGGACATTGCTTGGGCCACATGTGTGGTCTTGCACGAACCACTGGTGGTCCCGACAGTACATTTGTACTGCTTGGAGGGGACATATGTCATTTTCCAGGCGACTTTCGACCCAGTCCTCAACAACCACTTCCAGACACTATACCTGATGGGATTTTAGACAGCGATGCGTACTTCCCAACGGCGTGTCCTTGTTCCCTCTTCACGGATCATCACCCGTTAAAGACTTGGGGTGGGGTGAATCCGACCATTGACCCTCGAACCACTCCTTTTTACCGTGTCTCGACCGACACGACTGCCGCGTACGTGGATCCGACGGTGTCACAACACTCCGTTGAAAAGCTGGTGGACTTTGACGCCAGTCCCTCGATTTTGATCTGCTTGGCCCACGACGAGACCATGCTCCGCAGTTTACCCACACTCAACGACAATCCCGAGGATGACTTGAATAATTGGCAGCAGCGGGGATACAAGAAAAAAATCCATTGGGGGTGGTTAAACGACCTCCCACGCAACGGAAAACCCGCAAGGGAGACAGCCGTACAAGGATTCTGGCGGGAGAAGAAACCTTGGCCTGAAGCAAAAGCAGAGCTACTAAAGAATGGAGAAAGAGCTTCCAAAGTTAACCTATGAAGGTTCTGTCAGGAAAAGAGAGAGTAGAGGGAACAGGAACACATTAAGGTAGTCAGTGCTGGCAAGTAGATAGGATCAATTCATCATATATTTGTAACCTGCTATAGGGTAGCGAAATCAACTGAGCAAGGGCAGAGTATCAAGATATCAGGAGAGTTGCGTCATATCGCCGTAACAGGGCAGAGGGAAAGACATCGAACGTGATACCAGACTTGCGGTTTTTGGTTCTCTAATAACACGACAAAATCTGCCGAGTAATGAGATAGTTACAGCAGTAAGACTACAAAACAGTTATTGCACTACAAAAATAATCCGAGTACTTGCCTTGGTCTTGTTAAGGTCTCAGCACAACCTTCCTGGCTTCCTGCGTATCAAATAGTTTGTATCCTACGGCAGCTTCCACCAATGGCAGTCGATGCGATATAACACCGACAAATTTCGACTTATTCTCGACAAACACTTTCAGCGCCTCCTCAAGGACAGCTCGAACGGGGGCACGACCCATACTCAAGCTAAGAAGTAATCTGCATTAGTGAAAACGTCCTTGTTTATAGATCCGAGAAATTCTGCACTACTTACTTGATATTTCGCTGGTAACCCTGGAGCGCCGTGAACGGCAAGTCCGTTTGATGGAATCCCACGGAGCTCAGAACACCACATGGTCTGAGAAGCTCAAAACCCGAGCCGAGGGCAGCTTGGTTTCCCACGCTTTCGATTACAGCGTCAGCACCTCTTCCGTCGGTGGCCTTCATGACTGCTGCGCGGATGTCATCCACCCCGAGACGCAAAGGTATGCCACCCATGTGCTTGGCTTGTTCCAAACGGTCTTCGACGCTGTCCACGCAAAAAACCGTTCCGGTGCCCTTAACAACAGCGGTCATAATGGCACAGAGCCCCACGATGCCACACCCCAGACATACAATGACGGCTGACTGCAAAGGCTGTTTGATGATTTGACCACCATCTTGTTCCGGATGCTCCGTGGCTGACGGCATCGCAAAATGTGACATCGCCCGCATCGCACCATAGTATCCCGTTGGGAAAATATCAGACATCATGACCAGTAAATCGTCTTCCATGTCCACTGGCGCGAGCAATAATGTTCCGTCCGCGTCGGGCACTCTGACGTACTCAGCCTGACTGCCGTCGATCTGTGCCGTGCCCAATGCGAGCGAACGTGCACATCGGTTTGTGTGGCCGTACTTGCAGAACCAGCATCTCAGACTGGGACCATAATTCAGTATAAAGCCAAGGGCTGGAATGATATAGATCTCTAGACAAGGTCGGAGAGACACAGAGACTCACCAAGCTGACGAAAATAGTCCAATGACGCGATCACCCTTTTTCACTGTCGTCACTAAGCTTCCGACATCCTCCACAATCCCAGTGAACTCGTGTCCCTGACAGCATACAAAGAGTCAGCATTTGACTTCATGGAAGACCCGAAAGAAATATATTCTTCACCATTATGTGCCCAAAAGTCGTCTTTTGATGTCCTCGGTAAGGATGTAGCTCGCTCCCACAAATTCCCGCAACGATGACTCGGACAACAGCATCGTAGGCCTCTTGGATCGACGGCCGGGGTCTCTTCTCGACCCGGATGTCGTGCGGGCCGTGGATGATTACGGCCTTCATCACGATTGGTAGTTCTGGAGAAGGGCAGGCCACTGTTTTCGATGGAGGGATGGCAAGATTTCGAAGGATGAATACTATCTGCAGGATAAAATAAACCCAATTGCTATCTGGAAACGTCGTCACAAAAGCCTCTAGCCTCCATTTGACCCGGCAGAGTGTCTAAAGCCAAATCGGCTACACGGAGTGGTTCCTGGCTAAGCTTGTCCCCCTCGGGATCATCACTAAATACGACCAACCCTCATCGCCACAGATTTCAGGATAAGTCCGAGTTGAGTGTGGGGTTTCTGAATTAGTGGTTGGTGCACCGCCGGCAATGGAGTTGCCTACCTGGTCCGGCATTCGGCAAGTCCCAAATGGGGGAATTCGGAAAACTTTTGGATGGGGGCCGACTGCACACGACGAAACGATACCACGCATAAAACAAGCAACATGAACAGGTGAATGGATGTACGAGTGTACATCCCTCTTCGTAGCCCATTCGTAAACCAATTCAGCTTTGTCAGTAAGTCTGTTTCTAAGTCGAATGTCACGACATTTATCAGCTGATGAATTCGCAGGTGATCAAGGCCACCTAGCAAGTGTCAAGCAGGCATCCTCAACATCATGCCCGGGTCCATCATCATACCCAATGGGAAAAGTGAAGAAGTGAAGGCAGTGCAGCGCACCGAGACCTTCACAGGCGAGGTATGGAGCCAAATGGTCTTAGCCTCCGGAACCATGGCCATGGGCAGCAACGTTTTCATGCCGTGCTCGAGGACGCATTGGCACACCCATGAGGGTGGGCAGATGCTTTATGTCACTCTTGGGTCCGGTTGGATCTGCGACAGAGGGGGGCAGCCTCGCCGCATTAAGGCAGGCGATGCCATCTGGGCAGAGCCAGGGACTACACACTGGCACGGGGCGGATGACAATAGCTTCATGTCACACCTTGCCATGGCAATTGGGAAAACGACGTGGCATGAAGAAGTGGTGGACGACCTCTACAAGAGGTGATCACAAGAGAGCAAGACATGCAGTCAAGGATATCCACGGGGCACAAAGTATACAACGCAATTAAAAAGACCTGGGCTTTCTACAATCATGTGCATTCCTGATGACACTCGATGATGTATGATCTTGCATTGCAAACCCATGGGTGTGAGTCTCAATAGTCTCGTAAGATGTACAGAGCGAATTGCTCATTGCCACTAGAGGCCGTTATGGTAGTGAGGAGATGGTGACAGCGGCGGCAATCCAGCTGCAGAGAAGGTGCTGGCCATCGCCCGGTGAACTTCAAAGCCTGTTTTAGACAAGGGGGGTTGCGAAGGGACCACCCATGCGGGGACGAGATTCCCATGCCACTGGGTCCTCGGCTATTAAATCGTACCCTCTAGTCTCTACCGCTAGTCGGCCCGGATGGACTGACTTCTCACCTGAAGCCCTTATATAATACAGCCACTTGCTTCATGGGGATATTTGACCAGAAAATATAACTATAGACAGAATCATCGCCCATAGAACCATTCAACGCTCAGGATGTCTGATTCCAAGGTCTGGCTGGTCACCGGCTGCTCTGCGGGGCTTGGGTCTGCATTAGCGAAAACAGTTCTGGCTCATGGCCACAAGCTCATAGCGTCGTCACGCAACCCATCCAAGACGCCGGATTTAGTTCAACAGATCACGTCTCAAGGGGGCCACTGGATTGCGCTCGACACCACGGCGCCCGACCTCGAAGGCACTGTCGCTCGAGCTGAGGCCATCTATGGCAGGCTTGACGTGGTGGTGAACAACGCCGGTAAGTGGCGCTTTGGGTTCTCTTCTCCGATCCATAACGACGGGGCCGAATTGACCTGAACACACGCTCCCAGTTCCATAACTAACGCTCACGGCTAGGCTACCCGATCTGTGGTGCGTTTGAAGATCTTAAGTGAGTCGCTCATTGCATTTGCGTTTCCCTCTGGGCCTAGCACTGACGTGACGACAGACTCGAGGATGCACGTCGACAGATGGAGACAAACTTCTGGGGCCCCTGCCGGATCATGCTGGCTGTCCTGCCGGGGATGCGAGCGAGAAAGTCGGGGTTCATTGTGAATGTGACCTCCGCCGCTGGACTTAGGGTCCTTCCCACTTACAGCCACTACTCCTCAACTAAGTTCGCGCTAGAGGCCATCAGCGAAGGGATCGCGCAGGAAGTGGCCAACTTCAACATTCGTATTCAACTCGTCGAACCCGGAGCTTTTCGAACGAATTTCTTGGGACAAGACAACATCCAGTACGCGCCACTCAGTGAGCCGTACAAGGGCACCGTCTGCGAAGAGATTCTCGGCAAGCTCCGTGCCATGGACGGCAAACAGGCAGGCAATCCAGTCCAGGCGGCGCAACGGATATTCGAAGTTGTCACGGGCCAGGGAATGGCGGAAGGAAGGAAGGCAAACCTTCGACTACCGCTGGGGTCGGATTGTATTCAAACTGTCCGCGCGAAGCTGGACCGTGTCAGGGAAAATTTTGAGCAGTTCGAGGATATTGCCGTCAGTACCGATGGGGACGCGTGAATGGGCAAGAGCAAAAGGTGTATAGTGCGCTATGGACTACAATATTTAGATCCATCCTTTTGAAGTCCATAAGACCTTGCAAACAAAGAAAGCATACAATGACACAAGATACGGAGCCGGTTCACGGAAGCAATTTGCCAGGAATGGCGGGCTACTTGCAGCCTCATTCTATCTAGTCCAATAGATGATCATGTCGAGCGCGGCTTGCCCATTGAATCGAGACTGAACCCTTCTGTGCTCATTGCCTTGCCGTCAATTGTGACGCTCTGGGCGGGGGTGATCATCGATACGATTCGTGCCGGTTTATCCATAGAAGGATTTCTCCAAAGATGGTTTGTTTGGCGTTGAATGATGGAATCCTGAGCGTGTCCAGAAGAGGAGTCAGTTTCGACGTACACGGACGCAAACAGGGACTTGGTTGATCTTGTTTCTTGAAAATTGTTCGAGAATATTATCGGCATCAAATACCTAGGAGATACTTACCCCTGGTTTCAGTAACACCTTTTCACCTGAATCCAGCTCCAGTTCCATCTCTCCTTCGACCACTGCGACAAAATCCAGCGACACGGTTCGGTGCATCACTGTCTCCGTGCCAGGAGCAAAGTTGGTCGTGTTGATAGTGATTCCGCCGTCATTGACGATACGGCTGCCGGTGTGAACCACTGAACTTTTGCTCTCGGGGTCTCTCGTTAGAAACCCGTTGAGGTCCTTGTTGTCGGACAGCATGGCGGGGAATTCGCTGGTAGCGTAGGTCCATGAGACAGCGTAGCCGCCGCGGTTGCAGTAGAGAAGATCCTGATCTGGAACGAAGACAGATTTGCCTTGGGAGTCGAGCGTTGTAATGTGTCGTTGAACTGTTCGCATTCCATAATCCAAGGCTGGATGAAGCTCGGCACGTTGAGGTGGGGGGCCCATATTGCCTGCCATATTAGTTGAATGGGTTGATCAAGCCAAACTATCTAACCGAGGACATTTATAGATTTGGTGGCTTGTTCGAGTCTTAAGTTGCAATGGAGAGAACTGCTGCATTGTCCTGTCCTAAGTTTTCCAATCGAGAAAACTAAAAACACTGTCTAACATAATATGACCCCAACTTATTTTCCGGATGCTCGGCGGCAATTCCATATCCGGAGGAGCCGACAGAAAGTAGCAGTACGCCGTACACCAGTTGTACCGCCTCGTTCTGCAACCCACAGACGCGGCCTTAGTAAAAGCACCCCATTGGATCTAATGTAACCCCACAGTCCTAACCCCAGTCCCCAGCATCTAATGAGGTCAGCCAAATCTGCCCAAAACTGCCCAAGTGGGCCGAGGGCTGAATACCCTTGGCTTAGTCTAAGGTGTTCAGTGGTTCATCCCAGACTCCCATAACAAGCCCCCGCCTTTGCTCGCGCTTTGGCGGAGCCTCCCCCCCTCCCCCCCCGGGAAAAGATCTTGTGACTTTCGCCACGTTCTCATTCCCCCGTCTGTCATATAACTGCTGACACCAATGCCGAAAAAAAATTCCCATACCCTTACGAACCCGGCTACGCACGAAGCTCCAACATTCGAAACTCCACACCGGCCCCGGCTAACTTCATATACTCGTGAACGAGGGGCTCTCTTTGTATCCCGATGCTCAGTCAGCAATGCCTGACGAGATTACTGATTCGGCTAATTCGGCCCAGAAAAGAAGAGCCTTGTTGGTCTGCTATCGCTGCCATGGCAAAAAGGTGAAGCCCTAGTGCAACCCCCCAAGAGATCGACGCGCTAATGCCGTGTATGGTAGATTAAGTGTGATCTCGCCGAAAAGCCTGCATCCCAGCCCTGTGGTAATTGTACCCAGGCGAAAGCTCTATGCCGGTAAGTCCACCTCTAATCCTCTCTCATCCACAACGTGGCTGAGTTGAGCACGGCCTTGTAGATACATTAAAGGTTAACTTAGTCATTAGGCTTCGCCCATCGAAACGAGGGTCAGGCAAGCGCCAATTGCAATTCGACCAACAGATATTTGCGCCTACATCGTTGAGAAATGAAAGGAGTGACGTGCACTTCGACACTGTTCACGTTGCCAGTGGCACTAACACCCACAACCACAACACATCTCCACATTACCTGGATGCTCCTCTAAACCAAGCGACACAACCTCTCCTCAACGCCTCGACGGGAATCGAGACCACCGAACCTCGACCCTCAGTGTCTGCCGAGGGCGTCCTGCAATGCGCCAATCCCCAAGTTCTCGAATCTCCGAGTTCGTTCCAAGCCAACAGCACCTTGAGCGCCAAAAGCTCGGGCTCTCAGCAGCTGTCGGTTCAGGCTAGTTGTTTCGGGGATACAGGGTACATGCAAATCCTCAGCCGCGACAATGTGTTAGACGAGGACAAGATCCTTACTCACCAGGCCAACTTGGAAACCATCTCCTCAGCCCTTCAAGAAGGTTTCCTAGAATCCTATTTCGAGTACTGCTTTGTCTGGTGTCCCGTACTCGACCGTGACTTCCTTCAGAATCCATCCTCCGGCCTGGATGAATCGCCACTCCTTCAACAGGCCCTCGCCCTGTGTGGAAATCGCATCAACCCCCCTCTGATCCAGTACAGAGACTCGGCCGTCTACTATAATCGGGCCAAGGAGCTATTTTATAGCAACTATGAAAGCAACGCCCTGGTCCGACTGGCCTCGATTATGTTATTCTTTTGGTGGAGTGCCGGCGCCCCAAACCTGCTTAATATGGATAACGCCTGGTGGTGGACGGGTATTGCTATTCGCATCGCCCAAGAGTGTGGACTGCACCGAGAGCCGCAGCCTCACCAGTTGGCCCAAGATGGAAAAACCGCAGGGCTGCGACGTAGGATATGGTGGACCCTGTTTGTAAGCGCTCAATTACACCATGGCTTTTGTAGCATCTAGCTGACCGACTGATCTGGACTCTAGGCTAGGGATCGCATTCTCTCAATCTCACAAGGCAGACCTACTATCATCGACCCCGACTATTGCGACGCCAGGATGGTCACCGCGGAGGATTTTCCTGATCCTTCTGACCCCAAGGTGGAAATCTTTATCAACTGGGTCAAGCTTCTAGACATCAGTGGGCGGATTAGCAAGCATCTCAGCAAGAGAGTCGAGGACCGCACAGACACAGCAAACTTCTCACACGACCTGACCTCCTGGGTCCAATCGCTGCCCGAAGCCCTCTCACTACCCATCCGAACTGCTCGGACGATGGCATTCAACCGAGACGTGCACCGACTGTTTCTTACATACCTGACCAACATCACGCTACTGCACCTCAGCAAGTCATCACAATTGCTGCCCAAGGCATCCAAGGCTGCCATAGTCGCAGCTTCCTGTGTGGCACGCCTCTTCGAGGACTTCCTCACTCGGGGAAATATTCGCTTTCTCTCCGGCGACGCAGGATGGGAGATCGCCGTCGCCATTCTAGCCCTACTACATGCGCGCCGTATTGAAGACTTGAGGCCATACGCTGACGCCGATATCCAAACTCTGCGCACGGCCTTGCGACAGATGACCCTGCTCTGGCCCTCATCCCGCATGTTTTACGCCGCTTTTGATAAGCTGCTGGGTATCGATCAGACATCCGTCAATCGTCACAATCCGATTGTCAGGGCGGAAGGAGATCAGGTAGAAGATGCCGAAATCCTTGATCCAATCGGCGGCGACGCGGACTGGATGGACTCCTTCCCCTTCGTAACTGAGCAGACAAGTCCACTCATCAATGCGGTTTTGGTTCGAAGCCCGGCCATGGCTTTTTCAGGGCTGCACTGGCCCCTGGATTTCAACGCGGGCCTGCAGGAGTTCTTATCTCAACCCGACGATTACTCCTTTGATATGTTTAACCTGTGAGGAGGGGACAGGAAAGGCTTGTTTCACCTTAGGGTTTTTCTGTGACGCGATCGGACAAATATAATGTATATGTCAGCTGGTTGAGAGGTCGCAATAAACTGAAGGCTTTACTCGTGCACCTTGAGGATGATCAGGCAGTTAGAATTCTCATAAAATCCTGGCTTCCGGTATGTCGGCAGAGAAGCTCAATTCTTGCCCGCAGCAGTAAAGACTGATGAATTATGTGACGAACAACACCTCATCGGTAAGACAGCCAGCGACACGTGGTACATTTTTCTGACCCAATCAATGCGTCGCAAAGAGACCCCTTGATAACCACCTCCGAGGAACCCATCTAGTCTCCCTCCTGCTCCAACTTTTTTTCATCTGCCCGTTTGTGCAGGTGACCAGCGATAAAGCCATCCTTTTTCCTATCCTCATTCAAGACGAACCAGCATAGAATTACTCCTGGAGCTGTAAATGCAATGCAGACTAGAAAGAGAGTGCGGTACGCCTGTGCGTACGCAACACGGTAAGCGAATTTTGCCGCTTGCTTGACTGCATCATTGAGTCCCGGAACGGCGGTACCATTGAGTGGCAATCCTTGCCTCAAGCTTGCAATCAACTGAGGGACGGATGATTCGGGTAGGCCGGCTGCAAGAGCTGCCGGTCCAACATTCCCAGGGATAGTGGTGTTTAGTCTGTTCTTAATAGTTGTGTTGTAGATAGCTGTTGCGATGGTCGCAATGAACAGACGAATAGTTCCAGTAAGACCACCCGCAGTGCCGATCTCATCTTGTGACCTCAGTGGATAGGTAGTTGCAGTCAAAGCGACTCCCTCCATGATTCCGAGGGAAAAACTGCCGAGGCCCATCAAGATGCTGGTCAGAGTCATGTTGAATGGATCGATGGCCAGAGCGCCCAAAAGAGGAGCCGCGATAATCATTGCAATGACGAGAGGTCTTTTCGCGCCGGTGAAATGAGCAATGAAGCCCCCAATTACCTGGCCGAAGAGATAGTGCAAGACAAACAGACTCAGCATGTTTCCTGTCTCTGCCTGACCGAGACCAGTCCAAACGTTGTTCACGAGGCCCGGCCAAACTGATGCAAATCCGTAATAGGTGGATCCTGCAACGCACGTCATTCCAGTAATGGCAAGGAGAGGCCCGTTGGTGAAAAAGTGCATCTCGACAAAGGGTATGATGTTCTTGGTGTAACGTGGCATGCATATCTCATATCCAATGAAGACAGCCAGGCCTCCAAGCCCACTTATCATTGTGGCCAGAACTTGTGGACTGTCCCAAGGGAAGCGACTGCCACCCCAGTTCAAACCGATCAAGAAGCACGTGAAGCTGACAGTGTACAGAACAAGGCCAACCCAGTCAAACGTCTTGATCAAATGAAACATGGCCGTCCGGCGATGTAACATCTTGAAAGTAGGCGGGTGGTAGAAGGCCCAGAAGCCTAGGGTGGAAAGCCCGTTCAGAGCCACAAGAAGATAATAGCTGCCTCGCCAGCGAACCGAGGTCTGAGTGAAGAAGTCGTAGGAGATCTTGGGGCCAAGCCAGCTGGTGAAGCTAAATATATAGACCGTCGAGTTCGCCATGAAGCGCCACTTCATTGGGACGATCTCGCTAATAATCCAGAAGTAACTGATCTGGACTCCACCAGCGAGGCCAAGCATGACAGTAGCCCCAATTAGCTGCTTGATCGACGTGGCTTGAGAAGCCCAGATGGCACCGACAGTACCAAGCAGGGAAGCGATGATAAAGATCCACCGTCGACCAAAAACATCTGACAGCCTTCCCACGATCAGAGTTGAGATTCCCTGAGTCAAGACCCAGGACAGCGAAACCCAGGTTGAATCGGGGTCTGGACCAAGTTCTTGGTTGATGCTGCTGAGAACCGGGGCAGCCAAGCTGAAGCCGCCACTACCGGCATCTTTGGCGAGAATGATGGTGATGAAGGTGCCGATGAATTCCCAGCTGTACCAGTAGCTTCGAGGAACGTTATCCGCAATTGCACCACGGGCCTCTGGTGCTCGTTCATCATCGACGAGCATGCGGTCGACATCAGGCCCTAGGGGAGGTTTTTCGGGAGTATTTTCCATCGCATTTTCGATTTCAAGCGGTTCTAGAGCTTTGATATCTGGTGTCATGATGACATATGATGGTGGTACGGGAAATAATTGATAGACAGACAAGCTGACTTGTTGTTACTCAAATCCTGCAGAAGTTGTGGTATATGAATATTAGGTGGCCTTTCGGTAATCCAGCTTCTCGTGCCGGTCACGGGCACATATTACGTCTCTGACTACAGGTGAACTAGCATCTCGACGCAGGAGTTGATTCGCATGTTTCCCCGCAATGTTTCCCCACACATCCCCTTTGGGTGCTCCACAATTGAGAATTTCAGCCCTCTCTCCAAGTTCCCCATTTTATTCGGCAAACGACAAGATATGACTAAATGACTTTGCCGACCTGTTTTCGTATGTCGTCGCGGGGGTGGTATGAGTTTCCCTGCCGTGCTGTGCCCCACCAGCGGTGTCTTTCTTGCCTGGCCACCTGCTTTGCCCCTGACCTACCTGGTGTTGCCCTTGGTGTGGCCTGCCTCATGCCGCCGCAATAAACTTGAGCCGTCTGCTAAAATGAACATGCTGAAGTTGCCGGCAGTCTGCAAGCCTGGTCTCTGCTGTATGCCCTGCCCAGCTGTGTGCCTTGTGCCTTGCCCCCTTGCTGCTGCCGCGACCGCTACCGGCGGATGCGATACTCATGAGGCCAACGATTGTTTAGGCTAGTAGGGAAGATTCCGACATTTTGTCAACGCCTGCCGAAATCCTGGCTTTCCTCTAGAGGCCTGCTCACACTGTCTCGGCCGTCTCGAGGCCGTAACGCGAATGACAGCGGTGATGAGGTGCAGAGGTAGCCGTGAGGTGTAGCGTAACAGGCTAGAGAGAGGCATTGTTCTTCCCCCCCTGAACAGCGACGACTACGGTCAATCTGCCTTGCGCATATTCAATTCCTCAATGCATGGGATAAATACCAGTGAAGGCCGCCTTTGACCTACGTGGCTCATATCTCAGACTTTATGTCTGCTGTGTTGCGTTTGTTACGAGGTAGGCTCAGTTTGCTACGCAAATGAGTTAAACTACATAAAAATCGATGTTGCCATGGCCCCACTGGGCGTCCATGGACCCAACGATGCGAAGGATTTCTTTATCTCGCACTTGGCCCTTCTGGATTCTTTCTTTCACGTGGAAGGTTTCAGGATGGAAAGAAACCAAACCGACCCGGATCCGGGTCGGCGAGACATCAATTGGGAGGAGCTTAAAACGCACCCAAAGCACCTTACAAACCCACCAAAGTGGAACTAATTTCTAAGGAGGCTATCATGTGTTCAATGAAGATTACAGATCCGCCTGAAAAAGCTGGCGAATCGTGAGTTTAACAGTTGGCCGTGCTATCCATATAACCTTGGATATAACCGCCTGAGATTGGGGATAGTCTAAGGCTCTCTTTACATGAATAACAGAGGGAGAATTTGTGAGCCAGAGTAGTAAGAGCTAGTAGTCAATTCCGTGCTACTGATTCATAAGGGCCCAGATCCAGTGGCGTCTTGATATCCAGTCTGCCATCCATTGGGCGTCGTATGCCTAGTATTTATTAGCACACACTGTTGATTAAACTTTCAGCAGCACCTAAAACTCTTATATATATCCATATCACATTCAATGCATATCCATCCCCTTACAACTTGCTCAGAGTCGTCGGGATATCTCGGTCCCGTGGAGCGGCGGCCCTCTGCGCAGCAGCTCGACCAGCTCTCCTGCCAAAGACTGCGCCCGAGGTCAGGCCGCTGCCACCGGGATAGTTTTGGTAAAAGAGCCCTCCCAGCATCTCACCGACGCAGTAGACACCTGGAATCGGTCGTCCTGTTGTCGCACCGATGAGCTGCGCCTTCTGAGGATCGACCTTGAGACCCCCAAAGGTGAAGGTGATGCCGCATGTCACCTTGACAGCGAGAAACGGTCCTTGGTCAAGTGCCAAGGCCCAGTTAGACTTCGGCAATGCGAGCTGCTTCGACGAAGACTGTGTCGAAAGCCCATCCTTAACCGCGGGATCCCATTTGAGAGCTGCAGAGGCATTCTCGCGCCGATGAGCATAGACGGCCTCATTGTACTCGCGAATTGTGTGGACGAAGGCATCCCGGTCACGCAACCCTCGCGCCTGACATTTATCAGCGAGTTCCTCCAAGGAGTTCGCCATGATCCGCTCCACCCGCTCCTCGCGATACTCCTCTGGGCGGAGCCAAGGACTAGCTTTGGCGTCCCAAATCTGGAAGGCAGTCTGTTCGGGCTGGGCCAAGATAGCCCGGCCAAATTTGGCGTAGGTATAGTTACGCAAGTCGACCCCTTCGTCAACGAAGCGTTTGCCTTCGGTATTAATCATTAAACCGAGAGGGTAGCCCGATTTAGTATATTCGTTAGAAGCCACGCGGTCACCGACATGAGGGTTGGCGTTGGCATCCCATGCTACCGCATGGCATCCTGACCAGTTTCCAACAGGCTGGGCGTCAAGGCTCTTGATGGCAATTTCAAAGCACTCGCCAGTGTTATATGGCGTGCCGCGAACCATGGCCATATCCCAGCCGGGACCGAGAAACTGGCTTCGCATTCGGGCATTGGACTCAAACCCTCCAGCGGCGAGAATGACGCCCTTCGCAGAGATAGTACTGTTTACCCCGTCCTTCTTGACGGTGACGATAACGTCACCGTCTGGATGCTTCGGGGGCATAATGCCAACGAGGGCGGTCGACCATATGACTTGGACTGAGTGACGGCGAGCAGCGGCAAGGTGATCGGCAATTAGGCCCTTGCCACCGTCTTGGGTTTTGAGAGAAAGTCCACCCCAGAACTTGATCTTTCCATCTACTTCATAGGATTGTCGGTTAAAGGATAGCTGGAAGCGGATGCCATTGCTGGCAAGCCACTTAATAGCTTCGTTCGATTCCGAGACCAAGGTGCTTGCGAGTTCTGGGTCAGAGCGCCCCGAGCAAACGTTCTTGAGGTCGTTATGAAAGTCCTCCTCAGTATAGGGGCTCAGTTCAATCTTCTTGGCCTGTGATGGGCTCACGTTGTTGACGATAGGGAGCAGGTCCGGCAGACCTTGGTGCACAGTGCGGTAGGCGCCGGCGGTAAAGTAGGTGTTCCCGCCTGCCCAGTCTTCGGGGCACTTGTCAACGAGCAGGACGCGACGGGCACCGGACTGGGCCGCGGAGACAGCTGCCGAGAAGCCAGCGTTGCCACTCCCCACGACGATCACGTCGCAGCTCGAAGGGACGCTCATAATGAGTTGAAGCGGTTCGGCGAAGGGCGTCTGGGCCGAGAGAGAAGGATCTACCGCACCTGGTGAAGGAAATAATCTTAGTGGAGGTTTCTAGGATGAGGTGATGTTCTACCTGTATTCATGGCGCGAACAGATGAAATTTAAATACTCATCTCTTCTGGCAGAAGCTTCGTCAGAGACGCCGAGGAACGATGTTCAACCGGTCGCTGTTGCCAGGGCCCGGAACGTCATCTTCCGGACGCCACATCCGATGGTGGCCAATGCGCCAGGGACCCTCTCTAGTCTTCCCACGGATAATGAGTCTCCGAACGCCATAGCCTGTCCGAGCGTCGCCTCAGACCCCCTGCTCCGTAGAGGTCTTTGCGATACGTGGCTGGTACAGAGCTCACGAAGCCAGACAAAGACGTTTAGCCCCGGTGAAGTGATGGCCACGGCCCCGTTCGGGGATTGAGGGACCGCGCCTCAACGGCCTGACAGCTCAATTTACATTGGTTTTTTTTTTGGCTGGGGGCTTCTTTCGTTTTTATTATTGTCTTGTTCTCTTTAGCGTGGCTAGGCCTACATATTCTGAGGAGCGTTTGCGTCTCGCATTACTTGTCCTGGAACTTGTTTTTCTCTGTCTGTCCTGGGTTAATGGCAACTAGCTGCACTTGGAATACAAGATAACACTGTCGAGCTCTCGGTTGAAAGGAACAGCCCGGAAGGAAGCATGGCGTCGCCAAAAACATCCGAGCCGCAGAAGGTAGGCAACGAGCAACTGAATTGGTTGCAATCATATTAACGCCGTCGTGGTCCAACAGCTCAGTGTGGCTTCGTCCATCGTGGCCGGGGCTACGGCAGGAGCGGTTGAGATTGGTGAGTAGCAGACCAGACGAGATTTCAGGCCTTCGGCTCGCGACTCACGAAGACAGCAATTACATATCCTTTCGAATTCGCCAAGACGAGATCTCAGCTCAATCGACATCTTCCCAGATCCCAGAATCTCCCGTGGCCGCCGTTTCCGTCCAGAGAATGGTACACGGGATGTACCACACTGATATTTGGAAATGCTCTTAAAGCTGCCACGCGTGAGTTACTGTTTCCCCGAGAGCCATTAACTTGCGAGTAGTATTGAGCTCACATGTCCGTGGAATCGTAAGGCTTTGTGGCTTTTGATGGATTCAAGCACCTGCTGGCCGATGACGCGGGCAATCTCAGTAGCACGCGTACAGCGATGGCCGGCTTTGCTGCAGGCATCGCCGAATCCACGCTTGCAGTGACTCCCTTCGAAAGTATCAAGACCCAGTTAATCGATGACCAGAAGCGGCCTCATCCTCGGATGCGTGGCTTCGTGCACGGCTCTGTCGTCATTGCGCGTGAAAGGGGTATTCGAGGTTTTTTCCAGGGGTTCGCCCCAACGACGGCCCGTCAAGGTGCAAACAGTATGGTACGATTCACATCATACACAACCATCAAGGAGCAACTGGAGAGGATGTCAGAAACGGGCAACATAGGCTCCCTGGGAACATTTTTTGTTGGTGGCCTCGCTGGAATCATTACTGTGTAAGTGTCGGTTGTTCCTCAATGGCCATGAAAAACGCGGCAGGCTCATCTAATGACTCTTAGGTACACAACCATGCCGTTAGACGTTATCAAGACGCGTATGCAAAGCCTCGAGGCACGCATGAACTACAAAAATAGTTTGGATTGTGCAGTCAGCATCTGCAAGCACGAGGGCGTGCTTACACTCTGGTCCGGTACTGTACCTCGGCTTGGCCGCCTCTCCTTAAGCGGAGCCATCGTCTTTACCGTGTAAGTCGCCGCTTGATGCCCCGATAGACTACTCAGCTTTTGCTAAACGTGAATCGCATTTAGGTATGAGAAAATGACGGGTTTATTGCAGGGACTTTAAATGTCCCAAATCTTGTGGAATCGTGTTAAAGTCCGAATTCTTCCAAACGTTCCTCATCGGAGCTTCCCCTATCGGCATATGTGCCACACACGTCGTTGTTCACTTTAATGGAATATCGTGTGGAAAAGGGTGTGAGTCCCTGATTAGAGGTTAAGAAAGTAAGAACTAAAATAGGGAAAGCGAAAAACTTATGATTGGTGCGAAGCATGACGAGACTCCGTCTTTCCATCCCATACAAAAAATTTCATCATGGTAAGATTGGGAGCACGATTGTAAGGAGATCTCGCCGAATAGTGCCATGTCAGAGACACCGAGGGAACTTATTATCAAGGGCTAACACCAGGACTAGTTATAATGATTTCGAGATCATCTGATAGATGAATGTGGATCGCTATGAAGTTTTTGCGGAGAGAAGTATACAAAATGGCGGATGAATTCGATCGAAACCCGTACGACAGCTCACAATGGCAAGAAACATATGTTATGGGGGCCCTACCAAGAATCTCTCATGCCCGTTTGCCTCCCCCATAAGAACCTCCCCCATAAGAACACATATCTGTAGCTAAAGCATCACGTCACAATCCTGGCCTCACCCCGGTCCTCATTCCGACGCCTCAGAAACAGATGAAGCCAAGCAGTGAGGAAACCGGGGATGACTTGTGCAACCCAGTCCACACATTGGGAGTGAGGCGGTAATGAGGCTTGTTCTGGTCGCGGTAGGTGAAGGGCGTCCAATACTAGAAGAATTCCCGACGGGATTGATAGAGGCCTACGCCACCACGCGCTTGCGGGTGGCAATCCAGATGTATACGGTTCCACTCATGGTGAGTCAGAACATGATTAGGAAAATTGAGAAGTACTTGGGCCCAAAAGAGTCCGTGAACATAAAGACGAGAAATCCGACAACGAAAGACAGGTACTTGGTAGAAGATAAATCATACGCATGTCCACATCCCGCCAGTGAAGATGCTGTGGATGCAGTCGCAACAAGGAGTAACGATATATCGTGGCTGTAGCCGAGCGTGGCTGTCGAGATGGGGTAAAGGTTTAGAAACCTGCCGCAACGGTAATACGTAGATGCCGGCCAGGATGTAGACTTTGATATCAGTGAAGGCCTGTTGAAAGCCTTTGATCCTGAACGTGGCGCCCTTTTGTCTCGGGCGATAAAAATGTGGCGCCTGGCTGTCGAAGGAATTCAGCAGACGCGCCTGAAAGGACTACGTATGGCGGCGTGCGGATGACGATGTATATTCCTGTTTGATTTATTTCAGCTTACAACGCATCCACGTCTGCATAAAGTCCGGGACTACATAAGCAGCCACGGGCCCGAAGAAATAGAGACTGCGCAAGATTGCATTTGTGTACATAAAACAATACGAGTAACGCACCGGCTCCCTGGATGATGTATAACCACTGCCACGTGGCGAGTCCTTTGACGCCATCCCTTCGCCGAATCGCAGCAATTAGCTTATGGAAAACCACAGCAATGGACGAGGCAGCAATGAAGAGATTCGTGCGAGAGTTGAGTTCCTGCTTCGTGGACCATTTCTGCCAGGTCATGTCAGCTAAGTGCCAGTCTGGGCGGAAGACGGCTTGTCGGGAGATGGAAGAGTAGTCCCAAAAAATAGAGCCTCTAGATTCCCGTGTTTTTTTTTACAAGTCCCGCAACATGATCCGCTGATAGAGATGCGGGGGCAGAATGAGAGCTGCTGTAACCTCTATGCCGAAGCAGAAGTGACGAATTAACATTAAATCTTTAGAAGACTTTATAAGACGACTTTATGTTTAAGTGCTTCTAGGGCGTAAGAATCGGTCTCGAAACGGAGTTTTCTCAGCGGGAATAGCCTCTTCTAGATTGGGCGTGGACAAGGTTTAGACCGGATGGAGCCTGGAGTTTGACGATGGAACAATGGTTGGGGCTACTTGCATGCGGTCATTTCGGCAGCAACTCTCTCTCAAGGCAAGTTAGAGGGAGACGGAGGGAGAGAAGGAGGCGCAGGAGGATATAAGCACCCGCCCCTAGTTACACGCGACTCCGCTCTTCTGAGGTGAGAGAGAATAAGATGGCCCTCGGATCCTCTGCTCTACCATGATTGGTATAAGAGGGGGTGTGGGTTCAACGCCGCGAAATGCTTTGACTCAGCCGACCGTCCGGGGCCACGTACACCTATTGGGCTCCCTCCGGGAATACGTGACATAACATCCTGACCAATTGAACTGAAGGGGGTCGAGCTCCGGCGCCAAATGCCCTGACCATGAATGGTAACCGGCCAAACTACGGAGGACACTAATCATGGTCTGGACTCTGGAACTCGACCCCGCATGCAGGCAACCCCGCATTTTCGCGGTTTGCACACCAAAAGCTTGGAAGAGTGATGGTGCGCAGAGCTGTCACCGCCACAAGCCCAAAGCCAAATCACAATCAATCTCTTTGCAGAGCCTTGCCAGTTCTCCCTGACCCTCGAGACCAAGAACTGAGGACGGGAGAAGGGGGAGAAGGGGACCGCCGTCATGGCGTCGCTAACAGACCATCATCAGCAACCGAGGCCCAAGTCGCTGGCCAAAGCATGTCTATCTTGTCGGACCAAAAAGATCCGTTGCGATGCCTCCCACCCACGGTGCTCGGCCTGTTTCAGCCTGGATCGCGAGTGCATCTACCGAATCGAGGTTCCCCGGAAGCGGTGAGGGATACCCATCGTGCATCGTCGTCTTGACACTGCTGAAAGTATTGCGTAGTCCAACGTTCTCGCAGATTCACGAGCTGCAGCGGGAAAAGACTTCCCTCCAGGGGTTCATCCGCGAGCTCAAGTCCAGCAGTCCGGAGGATCGGGTGTCCCTGCTCGATGCGGCTGTGGATAAGCACGGAAACGTCCAGGTGCCTTCCCAGCCCTGGGCCGAGAGCATTCCGTCCGCCACCGCGTCTGTCTCCGTCTCCGTCTCTGAGGGGCCGGCCAAGGAAAAGGCGCCGCCCCCTAGCCGGTACGAGGAGAACCTGTTCGTCTCCTCCGATGATGAGCTGGACATCGCCAACTTCATCGCGGTCGATGAGGCAGGCAAACCCCGCAGCTTCGGGCCCTCCTCGGCACTCCATTATCCCGCAAAGAGTGACACGGCCACTTCACCCTCACGCCACTCTGCCACGGATCGTGAGAGCATCCGCAATACCCTCATCGCCCAGGCTGCTTTGCAGCGCCAGTTCGAACACCGGCTGGCACAGCTGTCGTCCATCGACGGCACCCCGGTAGATGTGGCCCATCATCTCCTAAACCTCCATTGGACGCGCCAGCATCATACCTTTCTCCTCACCTATCGCCCCGCCATTATGCGAGACCTCCAGGGACCTGGGCCCTATTGCTCCAAGTTCCTCCTCAATGCCATATTTGCTTGCTCTGCCAAGTATTCGGGGTTAGTCAGTCTTCGCGGAGATCCCCAGGACCCCAAGACGGCTGGGATTCGCTTTTTCCGCCGGTGTGACGAGCTACTAGTCAAGGAGTCACTACTTATCCAGCCGACCATACCAACCATTGTTGGCCTGCTCCTGTTGGGGTCTACGTACAACTCCATCGGCGAGACGTCGAAAGGATGGCTTTACACGGGCTATGCTCTGCGAATGGTCTACGAGCTCGGGCTTCACCTAGATCCCGAGGAGACGACTAACGTTCCCGAAGAGGTGGAAATCCGCCGACGGGTCTTCTGGGGCGCTTTCATCTGCGACAAGTTACAGAGCCTCTACTTGGGCAGGCCAGTGGGCATTAATATACGCGACTGCCGTGTCTCGACCCAGTTGCTCGATTCTTACGAGGAAAACGAGCTCTTTTGTCCTCCTAACTACCCTACTCATCTCGTCTCGCCCATGCTAGAGCCGGCGGCCCACATGGCGCCCCCGGTACTGATCCGGTCCGTCTCAACATTTCAGCAGCTATGCCTGCTCTCTAAGATCATGACGACTATAATCAACCGCTTCTACGTCGTCGGCGCGACTTTCTCCAACGCAAGGAACAGCCTCCAGGCAGTAGACAATGCCCTCGTGCAGTGGAAAGACAATCTCGCACCCGAACTTGATTACAGGCCATGGGAGTCGCCGGACGCTGCACAGCCGTATCCCCCTCCGAATATAATGGTACTGCATGGCATCTATCACTCGCTCATCATTCTACTTCACCGACCGTTCATCTCAGACGGTCATCTGCGCTTGGCCACCGCGCCAATACGATCTTGGGACCGCTGCAGCGTGGCAGCACGGTGTATCACAAGCATTTCTATGGCTTATCGGGCGGCATATGGTCTCTCTAGCGCTCCTTACATCCTCGGATATGCAGTCTACGTAGCTTGCACTATTCATGTGCGCAATGCTGCTGCGCAGGGCCAGAGTGGTCAAGAGCATGGCTCGCTCCTCGTCGCAAGCCTCAGATCCCTTGATGAGTTATGTCAAGCGAATCCCGGCCTTGCCAAGCCAGCTAGTATTGTTCGGCGCCTGATCGAGGTGAACGGCCTAGATTTAAATAATGGTAAGTTGAAAACTAAATCAGCTTTCCACTACCAACTCCAATTGGCTTTTTCTGACTCCTACTCTTACCTAGATGAGAGCCCGCAGGTCGGACACTCCGTTGCCAGCGTTGACGTTGATGCAATCCTCAATATGTTCCCGGTGAATAACGTTGCCGAGGGTGAAGAAGGGTTAAATGCTTCTAGCAGCCGCACTGGCCTGGACTTTGAACTCCCTTTTGATCCCCTCTTCGGTCTCATGGATGGTTTTGAGATACTATTTCCAGTTAGCTTAGACACTCCCTTAATAACAGAATAAGTTAATAGTAAAATTTCTTATGGTATTTAAGTAACTAGCTGATTTATTAAGGGCCAACGCGCACACAAAGGGCCAAGAGCAACGAGAGAGGTAAGGACAGATCAGAGGGACCCACGAAATGCGTATCTCTCTTTCTCTCTTACATAATAATCCAAATAAATAAAATTCAAATGCAGCGGCATAAGAGGCCTAAAAAATCGGGAGGATAACTCAGGGCTCTATTGCAATCTATGGTGGTGATAAGGGACTGTCCGATCTTGAAGATTAGGATGTCCCTTTATATCATTATATAGCAGCGACCCCCTTTTCTGTACACGAGCCCGCACGTGACCATAGGAGCCCCTGTTCTCTTGCGAGCCCCGGGTCGGCATAATCCACGTAATAAAGTATAATTAGTAAATCCTATTATAGTCAATAATATATATACGTAGGACGTAAAGAAAGAGCCCAAAACAAAGTAAGCTTCTTAGAGCATAATACATAAATAGAAAAATACGCGTGTGTAAATATGAGTTCTCGTAATCCAGTCGTTAATTAAACTAACTAGCTACATTTAAATAGTGTTATAAATCGCACTCATGCGCACACAGCAGCAGGCATAGTCAGAGCTGTCAGTCGGGCAAAGCCCGTGACAAAAATACCTAGTTAATGTTGTTAATCATTAACCATACAGATGTAGCATCTCGATCCTAGTGATATTTTTAGTTGAATATATTAGACAATGAGTTAGTCATGACTCACCTTGCAACGAGGGTCTTCCATTGCCTTCCTAAATGTTTCTAGCGCTGTCTGCGCCATGGTTGCATTAATACCCGTCTGTTCTCCGGCCTCTACCGCCAAGGTCAAGTCCTTAACCATCATAAACGGTCGAAACCCTGGTTTAAAGTCGTTACTGCTGGGCAGATGAGGAATGAGACCTGGACATGGCTGGAAATTGTGGAATGTGGCAGAATTGCCCCCAGAATTTCTGATGCAGTTGAAAAGGGTATGTTTGTCGACTCCTAGGCGGATTCCGATCGACATAGCCTCTGCTATTGAGAGCATGTTGCAGAAGGAGAGGTAGTTGTTGCAGATCTTGGCCCCAAGGCCATTTCCCAGTTTTCCACAGAAGATGATTTTCTCAGGATTAGCCATCATCCGGACAACTTCGGCGATGCGTTTCGCCATGGGTATATCATCCTCAGAATGTCCGATGAGGAACGATAGTGTTCCGTTCTTTGCACTAATGGCACCGCCCTAGACACGTGTAAATATTTTAGCGGCTTAACCAGTCTGTCGGAGTATTATGATAACTTACTGATACAGGGGTATCGAAATACTTGCCAATACCGGCTTGCATTATTTCATTTCCCACTTCTCTCGTGGTCTGGACTTCGATAGTGCTACATTCCAGGATCACCCGGTCTGCCTTAGCCGCATTCTTCACAGCGCCAACGCCATCTAGGTACACCTCTCGGACGTTGACTCCACGTGGCACCATTGTGATGATCGTGTTGCTTTGGTTAACACCGGCTTCTGGTGTATCGACGATCTGGATAGTGCCAAACTCTTTGAATTCATGGACAAATTTATCACAGGTATCGCGGACGACGTCGTGAATAAGCAATACCCCAGACGAGGACATCTTCATGCGCACATTACCCGCCATACCATAGCCCATGGCTCCAAGGCCTGACTGCCGTTAGATAATTCGCCGACGAAACAACATTACTATTGGGCTCACCGATGAAAGTGATATTGTGTTCCATCGCGTGTAAGGCGACCCTAGCACAGAAGCGATGCACAGTGGCTCAGTCCAATGAATGGCGTACAGACGCGAGAGGGGTTTGAAGCTAGTGTCGAAATTAATGACACAAATTGACTTTGCGCATCCTGGGACGTGGGAGAATAAGTACTTCCAACGTTTCGGCATATACAGGGTCCGTCAACCTCCAAGGCCGAACGATGTGGGAAAGGCTACGGTCTTTCCCGATGGACAAGTTCGGCAACTAAGATGTTTAAGGCTTCGGCAATCCGATTTAGGAGGTGTGGGGGACCCCAGGTTCTCCACATCTCTAACCCCACGCCCATGGGCCATATAAAAGCCTGACCTCCCTCACTGAAGCTTAGAACTTATAAGTTAACCTTCACGCCATGGCTGTCGTAAAGGCTAGTCGATATAACGTTCTCATCGCGTTCTTTGTAACGCTGGGCTCTTTCACCTATGGCTACAATTCTTCTGTTACCGCAGGTGTCATTGGCCTCCCGTCTTTCTTCGACTACCTCGACATCGATGTCACGACAAGCACTGGAAATTCGATTCTTGGCGGTGGGTTCTACTCACTTGCATGCATTACACTGCGTGTAGCTAGAAAGGCCACGGTACTGACGCTGTTATGATTTTCCAAGCCATCAATGGAGTCTATCTCGCAGGTGGTGCATTCGGCTGCTGGACATTGGCTTGGCTGGCCGACTCCATCGGTCGTCGTCGTGCCATCCAAGTAATCTGTATCCTATGTATCATCTCGGCGGCGATCCAATGTGGCTCTGTCCATGTGGCCATGTTCCTCGTCGGTAGATTGCTGAACGGATTTGGCGTGGGCTTGATAACCTGTGTGATCCCCCTGTATCAGTCGGAAATCTCGCCCCCTACCCAAAGAGGGCGGCTAGTCGGTCTTCACGGATTCATCCTAGTGGCGGGATACGTACGTCTCGTCCTTCACCCAGCTACGGGACGAGTCAGCTAACTTAGTGTTCCCAGAGCTGCGGCGGTTGGACTTCATATGGGGCATACTTTACCAGCAATCCCGCACTGCAATGGCGTCTACCTCTTGCGATCCAGATTATCGCTCCGCTGATACTTATCTGTGGAAGCCCCTGGCTCCCAGAATCCCCTCGTTGGCTCATTAGCCATGGTCATAGCGCCCAGGGTAAGTGGATCACTACAAGCGTTTTCATAATGCCAACCTTTTGGCGTCTCTCCACTGATGCAATCTTCTTGTAGGAATGAAAATCTTGGAGTATTTGCATCGAACTTCAGAGGATCCCGATGCCACTGGGGCGCATGATGAATTTCGACAAATCCAGGATCAAATAGAGCTCGAGCCGGAGCACGACCTAGGCAGTCTCGTCAAATGTCTCCAGCATCCTCGTATACGAAAGCGTATGATTTACGGCTTCCTTTTGCAATGGCTACTCCAGAGCACTGGAGTCCTGGTCGTCTTTAACTATCAGGTACTGCCACTCCCAGAATGCTAATGACTGCGAACAACCTAAGTGGATGGCTGATAACCTTTTCGTACTGCTGCCAGACTCTCCTCTATTCCAACCTTGGTGTTACAGGATCGCTCCCTCTTCTGCTGCTTTCACTTTACAACCTGGTAGCCGCGTTTTTCAACTGGGTTAACGCTATGATCCTCGATAGATTTGGACGCATTCGCGTCATGAGCGTGGGAATAGTCAGTTTTATCTTCTGACTCTAGTTCGACTACAGCCCCAGGCTAACATCAATGGAAAGATCGGCTGCATCATTAATTTGAGCGTTTACACCGCACTTGTCGCCGAATTTGCAGACACCACGAATGGGGTCGGAAATGGCTTTGCCATCTTATGTCTCTTTCTCTTTGCAGTCTTTTATGGCGGATGTCTCGACGCCTCGAGCTACGTTTACTGCTCTGAGATTTTCCCCAACTCGGTTCGCGCGCATGGAGTGGGATTCTCAATCAGCGGCCTGTTCCTATCTAATATCCGTGAGATCAACCATTTCCTCCCTAATTGATTTCTCAAGACTGACTCTGCATTAGTGTATACCCAAACTGCGCCAACAGCATTTAATGCGGTTGGCTGGAAATACTTCCTAGTATTTATCCTCGTGCCGGCTGTGGGACTGTACCCATTCGTAAAGTATTATCCCGAGACTAAACAACTTTCATTGGAAGAGGTACGGAAGCAATTCACGTAAATGCTTGCGGCCAAGTTCTTGTTCTGACAAAACTTCGTGTTTAGCTTGCCGGAGTATTCGGGGATCCGGTTGCCCCGACCTTGGCAGACACAATTACTAATGAGAAGCAGTCACCCGAGTCTGAACATAATGAGAAAGCGAAGGAGGGCCTTGTTACATGAGGAGGTAGCTGCGAAGGGAGGAGAAATATGTGTGCATGCGGAGATGGGTGTACTGCTTTGTTGACGGTGTTGATGGTTCTTTGCACATCGAGTCTCTCTGCGGGCACGATGGCCAACTAAGACAGGGCTACACACGCCATTATAAGGGCGATGGACTTTAATATGTGCGCTGCTAATTCTATATATATGGGATGCGCAAGCAAAACATGTTCAAGCTCCATGTTCTTCTGACCTGATTCTCTGTCGACGGGTTGCCCAGCTAGAAAGGACCTAACGAGCTACTTGGTATGCGACCGGTGATTTCCTCAAGGTATTCTGTTTCCTGACCTTCTCTTTGTGCCTTGGGCTAGTGATTTTTGTTGTGAAATCTTGAAGACTGGCTGGGCATGACCTTATAATGGTCCTGGCTAGATAGTCAGTGTCCCTACGTCGAATTCTTAGGGATAGTTAGTACCGATATTGGTAGCTCTTAACACCAAAGAACCAGGAACAGCAGGACTATGTAATAACGAATTACTATAACGCTATGACCCTGGGTCCTGTTTGCGGTGGCGGTGTTCTATTGCTGAGTAGTGAAGAGCTCGCTTTGGTACATGATAAAGCCGAGACTAATCCAGCCTTGCGAGACTATTGCCGTTGATCCATTGCCGAGGCCCACGGAGAGGCACCCGATAATTACCCCAGCGTAACCCCATTCAGTAAGATTTGAAAGCCGAAGGCTTTAGGCATAGGATTGAGGGGCTTCAATAGCCCCTGGATGCAGGGAGCCGATCTTTCTCGGCTCAAAATTTGTGAGAAATATGCCCACTAAAAGGAATGATATGTTGAGGCTGGATCGGCAAGTAAATTGCCTATCGATGGGTTCGCGAGCAGGAGCATGCAGTTCAACTCTTCCTACGCGTCTCCCATTGTTGTCTTTGTTATTCTAGCATTCCCTTCGTCTGACACTTGCTCTGCAGGTTGATCTCATATTCCTTGCAAGAATGCCCTCGCGAAACGTCTATTTCACGACCGGAATCGCGTGCAGCACTGCATGCATGTTCGGGTATGGCACTGGCTATATTGGAGGATTACTCGTCTTGCCATCATTCAACCGCCGTTTTGCTCTCGATGGCCTGTCTCAGCACGACCGGGCAGCTGCGCAGTCTCTTGTTGTTTCCACCTGGCTGCTCGGTGCTTTCCTCGGAGTGATTAGCGCCCTGCCAGTGTGTTCACGCCTGGGACGCCAGAAATGCCTCCTTTTCTGCGCCATTACATATGTTATCGGAGCCGTGTTTCAATTGGTACCCAGCGGACGCACGATTACCGTCTTCAATATCGGCAGGCTGCTCAATGGCATCGGCGTTGGAGCCGGTTCTCTGGTCACGCCGCTCTATATTTCGGAAATCTCCCCCCCTGCCATTAGAGGAATGTTGTTGGCTTCCTGGCAGGTTTCAATACAGATATCGGCCCTCATCGGGTTTTGGGGCGCCTATATCTCGCACCTTATTTTACCGGATACGACAGACTGGCAGTGGGCAGTACCCGTCATCATTCAACTTTTTCCGGGAGCAACATTAGCCTTTGGAATCCTGATCCTTCCGGAAAGCCCGGTATGGCTAGCCGAGAGACATGATTTAGACTCGTTTCGAAAGACTCTTGCATGGCTGCGTCAAGAAGATGTGTCGTCACCCCATATCAAGTCGGAAGTGGAAGAGTACTATCGGACTGTGGCGGACAGAAATGTATTGGCTTCTCGGCGGACGCAATCAAGCTTCCTTAAGGAGATCTGCCGCCGACCCCTTCGCAAGCGGTTGATTTGTGGAGTTGGATTGATGACATTGATGACCCTGAGCGGGACCAACGCGCTCAACTTCTTTGCACCGGTCATTTTTATGAGTGCCGGATTCACCTCGACGTCCGCCTCGCTCTTCCTCACGGGGTTGTTTGGTCTAGTTAAACTTGCAGCCGCGCTGGGGTTTATGTTCTATTTCGTCCGCGTCAAGGGCAACCGGTTCTGGATCATCGTGGCCACGGCCGTCTGCTCTGTTTCCTTGTTCAGCCTGGCGTTCTGCGTCCGAAGGTTCGAGCCTGAACAGATACAAAAGCCTTACTCGCCGGACAACCTCAACATCGCCGGGGTCCTCGCTTGCATAATGGTATTCACGTTCGCCTTTTTCTTTGGCATCGGCCATGGCCCGATTGCGTGGGCCTTTTGCGCCGAGGTCTTCCCAGCGCATCTCAATACGAAATGCTCCGCCATCACGGCGTGCACGCAGTGGCTGTTCCAGGTTGTGAATGCCGTAGCTACGCCACTTATACTCGCAACAGCCGGGTGGTACACTTGGATCCTATTCGGTTGTGTCAATGCGTTTACTCTGGTCTGGTGCATTCTCTACCTCCCGGAGACACGGGGAGTCCCATTGGGTGAGCCAATGGATGCAGCGTTTAGAGGGAATTCTGAGGATAAACGCCGTGACGTAGAACACGCCGAGAACACCATAGTCCCCAGCGAGGAGACGTCCTTGCTGAGAAACCCCCGTGGCATCTGAGGCGATCAGGCAAGAAAAGAATATATAATGTGATTTGGGACTGTCCTCAATAATTGAGAAGAGCTACAACATCGCAATGAATTTCATTGGTTTCTACCGAAGAATCAGATTAATTACCCATTAACCTGAGCCTTGAATGTTGTGTAGAAGGCCTTAGATTGCTGTCAAAATAAAACGTAACCCATCTATATTGACGGACGCATGAGATTAGAACTAAGTTGCCTCAATGCTCATTCCACAAAGGGCAGCACTTGCCTTCAGCACGTGATTTAAACACTCCACTTTCAAGCCGTTCGTAATAGCGTGACATGAATGAAGTCCGGAAGTCTGAGGTATAATCTCCGCGATCGTCTCCCCTCCCCCGCATCCGATGTTGCCGAACCATCTCGGTATGAGCCATTTAAAGATTCGGCAACGCCAACATCGAACCAATCGAGATGCACTAGTATGCTGTGGTGAGCGAAGGAAAAGATTACGTGGCAGATATCCGCAGCTTTACGGAATGGGGCTGCAGTTCTTGATTGCTTGACCTACATGAACTCCATTCATCTCCACTACCCGACTTTTGCGCAGCGTCTTGTCTTATTCGCTTGAATCACTTCTCGGTACACAATAATGGCGTCAGATATCGGATTCATCGGTTTGACTTCCACGCCAATGACAAAGATGGACTTGCTAACGTAACAAACGGTCTTGGCAACATGGGCTATCGTATGGCGGTCAATCTTCGTTTTATTCGCTACTTCCTTTTTCTAGATAGCATGTGTGACTGGGACCTTACGCGAAAGCGCGGGTTGCAACCTCGCTCGACCGACCTGACAAGTCTGCTATATAATCTGGAGTGTACAACAGACAGCGGAACGGCACAATCCCAGCACAGTTTCACCCGCATACGGGTCTTGTCGCACGCGGTAAAGCCGGTAAACACAGTGCCTCCACCGAGGCGCGTCCCAAGCGCATCTTGCTCCTACACCAAAGGCCCCGCACTCAGAGCCGTGAAGGATACTAGTACACTACATGGACTCTCAACTGCCAGTACTTGCCAGTATGTCTCGTCAAAGGTTGAGTGGATACATCGGGATCGCACCAATCGCGGCGCCCATGAAAGGGGGTCGTCAGGGAATTGTGTCACACGCCATAAATCTGACCAAGTTCCTTCAGCATGTCGTAGCTGCCTAGAGATCGCTGGTGCGTTGCGACGTCGTAATTTCGGCAACTCGCATGGTGCAGCGCCAGGGCCGGGCGGACGTTCAAGCTCCGGCAAGGTCTACCGAACCGGCTTCCAGTCTCGCACACGGCAACAATCCGGCTTTTTAAAATTGGGCCTTAACCGGCGGACGTCGGCTGCTTTATGTTTGCAGGTGTCGAAGGGGACAAATGAGGAGAGACGGGAAAGAACAAGAAAATAAGTTGTTCACAACTCCTCATCCTTGTGCATGGCTGCCTCAGCACAGTTAACAGCAACGATAAGCCACTAAGACGGTTTACCTCCACAACTATGGCTGCAGTCTCGGGAACAGATGTTATCTTAAAGAAGATTCCATACCATGTTGAGTACCTGGTGCCTACGTTCCCTCACTGTTAATGGAGTTAACCGGATGTGTTAGTTCAAGGATGCCTCGCTGCTCGACAGTCGAGCTTATATTGGTGGCAAATGGACGGCAGCCGCATCAGGCGAAACATTCCCAGTACACGGTATGTTTGGCAGTCGAGAGCTGTGCTCGTGTAAACCGTTGTTCAGACAAAGGCAAGCAGTGATACTAAATGTAGCCTAACAGACCCGGAGGATGATCAAGTCGCGTTTCACGTCGCCAACTTGTCCAGGGACGAGGTTCGCATGGCCGTCGATGCGGCCCTAGCTGCGTTCGAGGTCTACAAAAAGTTCACTCATCGCAAACGCAAGGAGCTGCTACGACAGTGGACCGACATCGTCAAGGCTCATCGTAATGACTTAGCGGCCATCTGTACTCTGGAGCTGGGGAAGCCAATCACTGAGTCTTATGTGACTGTGGACTACGGCATTAGCTTTCTGGAGTGGTTTCAAGGCGAAATCGAACGGTTGTATGGCGAGACCATACCTGCAGCTCGGGATAACAATCGCATCTTCACTACTAGGGAGCCTCAGGGCGTAGTGGCTGCCATCACGCCCTGGAACTCCCCAATCGCAATGGTTCTACGAAAGGTCGGGGCCGCTATTGCGGCTGGTTGTACGGTTGTTCTGAAGCCAGCACCTGAAACGCCGATGTGCGCCATCGCCATCGCGAAACTCTTTGAGCGTGTTGGCTATCCCGCTGGCACACTGAATATTGTCACTGGCGACGCTGCTGCGTCAGCATCGTTTGGAGAGGAATTGTGCCACAACACCATCGTCCGCCACCTTAGTTTCACAGGGTCAACGGCTGTGGGGAAATACCTGAATGCGGAATGCGGAAAGACCTTAAAGAAGACAAGCATGGAGCTAGGGGGGAATGCACCTTTTATCGTCTTTGAGGATGCCGACCTCCAGAACGCTGTAAATGGTAGGTGGCATGCCTCAACTCCTGACGAGAGCGCGAACTAAGATGTGCGATTAGGTCTGATCTCGTCGAAGTTCCGGTCCTCGGGCCAGACATGCGTATGTGCTAATCGAATTTTCGTGCACCGCGCTATCATCCAAGAGTTTGCACGGCTCCTGCAGGCTACGCAAGAAAAGTTATTCATCTTCGGCTCAGTTTGGGACCCTAAGGTCAATTTCGGGCCGCTTTACTCGCCAAAGGGGGTTGAGAAGGTGAAACAACACGTTTATGATGCCGTTTCCAAAGGAGCCCGGCTGGTCAGTGGAGGATCCATCCAGAAAGATCTAGGTCCCCATTTCTATCCCCCTACGATACTCCTCGATAGCGACCCTCAAGCAATGCGTTTCGGCAACGAGGAAACTTTCGGCCCGGTGGCTCCACTAGTGCCTTTTGACACCGAAGAAGAGGTCATCAAGCTGGCAAACTCGTACCAAAGTGGCCTTGCATCGTACTTCTATACTGAGAATATATCTAGGTTATGGCGAGTGGCCGAAGCCTTAGACACGGGCATGGTGGGAGTGCGTGTGGGCCTGATCAGCGCGTGTGAGCAGCCATTTGGCGGTATCAAGGAGAGTGGAATCGGCCGCGAAGGGTCCAAGTTTGGCGTCGAAGATTATACTAATGTGAAAAGCGTTACGGTGGGCTTATAAGCAAGTATACATAGAGGAGTGAAACAGGCACCTATAGATTTGATGAAGTATTCATGAGTAATTGTACTTGGGAGCCAGATAATATCTAATGTCTCCGACTTCTCGTGATGCAAGGATGAAGAAACTCTGTAATTTGGGTTAACGCGGTGACTGTTAATCAACAATTGTACTGCACTGATTGCCGCGAGCGATGGCCAGTGACCCTGACAAGTGAGAGGAAGAAGTCACTGGACCCAAAGCGTATTGTTTCTGGAGCCCAGGTCCGTAGGAATGCAGACATCGCGCCAGATGTCTTACAAACCTGCTAATAAACAGAGGCAAGAGCAGTTGGTCCATCGACCTGCCTCTGTGGCAACTCCCTATTGCAGTGAACTGCCTGTTTTATTGTCAGTAGCCGAAATATATTCAAGCAGTGCCGCTGAAGGCTAATATATAAGTTTATCTGGCTTCCTGGACAAAATCCAGGCTAGCCGTGAATCTCTCACTAAGAGCAGTGTAGATTATCTGCATAGAGATCAAAAAGTAGGAACACGTTAGCACTTGTCAAAATGTACGGAATACTATATGTACCATTATCGAGCGAAAATTACCCTAAGATCCGTGCGGGTGTTAACCCTATCTCCCACATCAAAGACTCAAGACATTGGCTTCCCTTCGTCTAATTGTAAGTGGCAGTGGACCTGGCCAAAGATTGAACGCCTCTTCGTGCTCTAATTCCCACTCTGGATTCGGGAGGCTGAAGTCATAGCGACGCAAAAGAGTGGTTAGCAGCACGGTTTGTTCGATATAGGTAATATTGCGTCCAATACAACCTCGGGCCCCCGCACTGAAAGGGATAAAGGACGCTTGCGCTTCGCCGCTGCCATCCTTTAGCCATCTATCCGGTCGGTAACTTTCAGGGTCCGGAAAGAAGCGCGGATTCCTGTGAGCTGTGTATGCAGGAACCGCCACGATAGTGTTTCCAGGGATCCAGTGGCCATCGATCATGAGACCCTCCGGTGGGGTTTTGCGGTTCAAACCGAAAGAAACAGGAGGCAATAACCTCAAGGACTCGTCCAGGCACGCGCGAAGATATGGCAGGTTCTTCACACTGGCATACGTGGCGATGACCTCGCTGCCATCTAACGCGGCATCCAACTCTTTACGAAGCCGAGATAGCGCAGTAGGCGTTTTGAGGAGGCAGTACATGACGTGAGTCAATGATATTGCAGTCGTGTCTGAACCCGCATCCACTAAGAACTGTTAATAGGTGGATACATAAGTGCGAGACAGCCGTCAAAGGGAGGCACGACGACTGATCGGGGGGAATACGTACATAATGTACTCACTTCGGCCTCTATTTCACCAGTGTGCAGATTTCGAGCTTGGCCCTCTTTATCCTGAAGGAGACAGCCAACCAAGTCGTCCAGCTCTTCCCCGTCTTTATATCGTTGAATACGCTGGCGGACCAGATGCTTAACCATCTCGTCAAAGCACCGTCCTTTTTGCCATTGCGATCGGAAGAAGCCTGGTAGTATCCCTAGTGCGAACCGTAAAGGGTGGAACCAAGTTGACCAGATTATTATCGATGTTGCTCGCTTCCCTGAGTGGAGGCAGTCGATATAGCTGACAGCTTTTTCTTTACCGTCGGCGGTCAGAATGGCGACGAGATCATTGCCTCGGTCGATGAAACCCAGACGTTCGCTCAATCCGATATCGACTATAGCCTCGGCAGTGAAGAGATTTGTCCACATGCGGTAGTCGATGGTTCCCGTATCGTTGCCAGTCACGACGTTTGCCTCACGGCAAATTCGGTCGAACTGATGTACCAGTCGCTGGACATTGTTCGTGACCTTAAACTCCCATTGTTCGAGATTCCGCGTGGCGAAGGCGTGTGATAAGATACGGCGCTTGCGAGCATGTTCGTCCTTTTGTACGACGTCAAGTAGGCTGGGATGCGTACCCGCTGCCGTAGAATACGTGTCGCCCTTGATACATCCAGTGGTGTGCCCGTATATGGCCCGGATGGCACTAGGCGTGGCAAAAGAAATCGAGTTGGGCCCGATACGCACGACGGGATGCCGCTGATGGGCCTCATGAACCTCTTTTGAGCGGAAACCGCGCCAACGTTGCAGAATGTAACTCAAGTTGGATATGCCAGACAGATAGGTCGCGTTTGGAAATCGACGGAGCTTCTTGGAGTCCCATAAGTATGTTGCCAAAGGCTCAAGGAGAAGAAGTATCAATGCAAACGAGAGCAAGGAAATAATCATGTCGATATTCATCTCGCTAGAAATGATGTTAGAAAAGATGGCAGACAAAGACATTGCTGAGGAGTAGTTGGCGACAGGATCATGATTTTATGAATTGATGGATCGTGGGCAATCCTCATTTTGAAGTTCCGGTGGGTTAGAGTCAACTGTTCAAAATCACATTACCCTCGCTTCATATGCCTGATTGAGTATGCAATCCTAAAGTGGAGCATCGGCTAGCTATCCTAAAGCAGCTTAGATTAAATCTCGATATTATCGTGGCAGTGGCTTCGATCGGCTCGCGGCGCCAACCATAGAAGGACTCCTCAGGTTTCCGTGCATCTTAGGAAGCATGTCGATCTTCTCGTTCTTCCCGTCCAGCAGGCCCTTCAGTTCCCGCACCTAAGCCTCGATCTGCCGCACACGCTCCTCCAGAGACTTAGTATACCCGCGCGGGAAGGCCCGGCGTCTGAGTTTATAGCTAGCCTGGCACTCGAAACCGACCCTGTCGCATTGTGAGCAGACAGGGCGGATGCCGTCGCAGCGCATCGTCTTGCGATAGCGGTCACAGGCTTAGGGGATCCGATAGAGCCGGCCTTGATTGCCCTTATGGGAAGGATTCCCGAATCCCGACATAATGGTACGCGCACCCTGGGCCACGAGCAAAAAGCCCCATGGAGATCGCTCAGCTCAATCCATGAGGCGGAAATTAAACCCTATGCGCATTCGTCCAAGGCGCTGCAAGGCAACCATTCGGTCTATCGGTACGGAGTACTTCGTACAGAGTGCACGAAGAGCGTCCGGGGCCATCCTTAATACGTACGGTCCGGGTCCCTTGTCCGCGCAGTGAAATGAAACAAGACACCGCTGCGCTTGCCTAGACGGCTGTAACAAGACTGTTCAGACTGTACCTTTCCCATGTAGTGTCAAATTCCTCCCCAAGCCCAGACACGAGCTTTAAGGTGGCAATACGTAGCGTGAATCAAGGTGATGGCTGTCGCATCCGATCCTAAATCTACTAGGAACATGGTAGCTGCTAACCTCGAGCCTCCATACGGTGCTATTAGAAGAAGCAGTCTTCTGGCGCTGTCGAACGGCCACGTAATGCACGATGATAATAATGAGGTTGTCACGATATTGAGGGTTCAAATGATCTTGTTGATCGTGATGCATGTGTGTGTGTGTGTGTGTGGGTGTAGGGGGGTTATCCCCGGAGCCCTCGCTTTCCTCAAAGTCACGCGGCTGTGGCCCATAATTAGGTGGCCTCAATCTGACAGGTGCAGCTGCATTAGCTAGGTGTGTATAGAGTACCTCGGCTTTGACGAATAGCCCGTCTGCGGTGCTCCAGGCCTTTCAGCTTGTATTTCCGCTCTTGCTAGTGGATTACCTGGCAAAATAACTTGTCGGACTGTGGAAGAATTTAGGCTCGTTCCGCCCCACCCACAAATGGTTGTGTGGACTGTGCCTCTAGTGTTGCTTGGACAATCTAACCTAGTTATGGAAGTTTTAGCGGAGAGTACTAGATCTGGGGATCATATACTGGATTAAGCGTGCTAGACAGAGGTAAATGGCTTGACTGTCCTCGAGTGGATGCGATATCCCTCCCTCCCACACGACTGCCATAGCGCCAACTAGCATTCGAAGTCAGCATCTAGAGGCCGTTCGAGCAATGGAAAGGTGGAAGACGATATGGAGAGTGGCGACGTTCGGCTTAGATAAAGAGTACCGGTAGGTGCTTTGGGATATGATTCTCGTGGAGGAATTGCTCGAGGATTTCGGCCTAGAGCTCGTGGAGCTGGGGAGAGATTTCGAAGGTCTAGGCGGATGCACTTGCGAAAGCATCTTTTATTCGGGAGAGAAAGAACCTGGAGGAGTAGCTCCCGGCCTGAGTTGTCATGGCTGCCATTCTCTGCTGCAGCACTAACAAGTACTTGATACCATCGTAGAATCCGTTGCCGTTCCAAATAGCCTATACCGGACCCGAGCAGATTCTCACCTGGTCTACATGCGACCTTCATTCCGACAATAGCTCTGTTGCATATCACTGTATTAAGTGCGCAACAGTAGCCCTCGTCTGCTCCAGGTGTGCGGTGCAGGACCGTCTGGCCTGGAGAGGGCCGCGGCAATTGCTTGGGACGGACGGAGCGAGGGTACCACAGCTGCGGTCTGGGGCAGGGTAGTTGCTTGCCCGGGGACCATGTGACTGGCATTGCCATGGGTCGGACGCACGAGTAGGCGCGACATGTGCGATAACGAGGTTGCATCCATCAGCTTTTACATGGTTGATGGCTCGGCGGCGCGCCTCCTGCCCGCTAGGTTCTGGACTCGCGCGTGGCGTCGCTGCCCGTCAGGGTTTCTCGTGGCGGGTTGTAAATAGTTGCCTTTTGCGCGGCATGGGCAGAGGTCATTGCGGAGTAGCTCGGCCAGATGGGCATGGTGAAGGTTCTGCCCTTTTGGAGAGGCGCTGATTGCGGCTGCGGTGGGCGTTGGTTAGCCCAAGCAGCCAAGGTACTTCGCACGGACTACGCAGTGCTAGGTATGCATTCCCTGGGGCACAAGCGGAACAGTCGGCAGATGCCGAGGCGCAGGGTGCGGCGGCGTTAAGCGGCCAAGCAGACGGACGACTCGACATGCATTGGCAAGCCCGGGCCAAGCATACCTTAAAGGCCCTCGCCGTATTAGCGCGCTGGCTCAGTAGATTTCAGCTGGCTGGGCAGTGAGACAGCGGAGAGAAGCCTCGTGGGATACCTGCGCTTGGCAGCACTGTCGGCACTCGCATCGCTTCGAGGCGACGGGAGTTCTAAAAAAATCGGACTAGCCGATGAGGACGGTGTGGGACGAATCCCATAAGATCTGCACGTCCGTGCTCCCGCCTTTGACCGCTCGGAACTTAGCATACGAGTACGAGAACTCCGTAGTCTGTGATTTAAGCCAATTATGGAAGGTTTAGCGGCAACCGCAAGAAACTAGTGATCAGCTGCTCAATCGGGCATATTTTATGCAGGGCATTCGCCCTTGCGACTGCATGTTGTTTTGTGGCTTATTGACACTACTAGTCTAGATTGTCCACATGGCAGCTAAGCCGTAATTTAGACATTTAGCGCGGCGACTTGCTATATGCGGATAATATACCAAATTTGGTAAAGCTCGCTAGGGCGGCGCCTATGTGTCCGTAAGGCCCCGTAAGTTAAGGAATCACGAAAATCCGGGGTATGGGGCCCCGTAGTGTGTCGCCCAAGTTGCTGCAGGTAGACACAATGCTAAATAGTCCACCGACCTTCCTCTCTTTTGCTATGAAGGTCTTACATATCCCATTGTTATCTCACTAATAGATCTTTAACTGAATCGAATTCGAATCCTCAAACACCCTTCGCTGTTCACCAAGACATTGCAACATGGCTAGCAGAGAGTTTTGGCGGAAGCGCTCTCTGCGCGTCCGTGATGATACGAACACCAAAGCTGCGGAGCTCACGCTTCGTCAATCTCTGTATCCTATCTGTCTTGTCACTATTCTTTTCTTCCTCTGGGGATTTTCCTATGGTCTTTTAGATACGCTGAACAAGCATTTCCAAGAGGTGCTGAGCGTTAGCAAGGCACGCTCTGCTGGTCTGCAGGCGGCATATTTTGGGTAGTCAACCTGAGAGGAGATTTAGCAGCAGCCATGAATTGCTGACTTGGATTTCCAGTGCGTATCCTCTAGCTTCTCTCGGCCATGGTGCTTGGCTTCTCCGCCATTTTGGATACCGTGCCGTCTTCATATGGGGCCTCTGCCTCTACGGTAAGTATAGCTCGGCTGCAGGAATCCATGCTTTGTCGTGAAACTAGGTGGCTAATAATATATACTTTAGGTCTTGGGGCTCTGCTCGCTATTCCTGCGATTAAGGCCGAGAGCTTCGGCGGCTTCTGTGCTTGCATCTTTATCGTCGGGAACGGACTTGGATCTCTTGAGACCGCCGCAAACCCATATATTGCAGGTGAATTTTCCACATGTGCTCGCAGAGCACCTGAGTTCATACGCTAAGAAAACCTACGCAGTCTGTGGGCCACCTAGATATTCTGAGATGCGGATCAATATTTCGCAAGCTTTCACCGGCATAGGATCTGTCATTGCCCCAGTTCTAGGCTCCTACGTTTTCTTTACTTTCGATAACGAAAAGGCACTCGAGAACGTGCAATGGGTCTATCTAGCCATCGCCGCTTTTGTCTTCGGTCTAGCCGTTGTCTTCTTTCTCTCCGATATCCCAGAAATTACCGATGCCGATATGGCCTTCCAGGCAGCAGAGACGCACGCTGGGGAAAGTGAATTGCCATTCCGGAAGCAGTACCGCCTGTTCCATGCGGCCTTTGCACAATTTTGCTACACCGGTGCCCAAGTTGCAATCGCCGGGTATGTTACATATCTACAATTTTAGCTGCATAATGACTGATTAGCCGCAGATATTTTATTAACTATGTCACCGAGACTCGAAGCAACACTAGTTCAGCTTTGGGATCACAGTTCCTCGCTGGAGCTCAAGGCGCATTCGCTATTGGCCGTTTCGCGGGCGTTGGCTTGATGCACTTTATCAAGCCGCGAATGATCTTTGGTGCCTATCTCACTCTCTGCATTATCTTTATCGCCCCTGCTGTAACACAAAGGGAGAATACGGGTGTGTCTATGCTATACTTGGCTATGTTCTTTCAGTCTATCTGTTTCCCGACTATTGTTGCACTTGGAATAAGAGGCCTAGGTCGCCATACAAAGCGCGGCTCTGGCTGGATTATTGGCGGTGTTATTGGAGGAGCCTGTGTTCCACCTCTAATGGGCTACGTGGGTGATAAGCATAGTATCGCATTTGCGATGATCGTACCACTCTGCTTCTCTATAGCGGCATGGACTTATGCCCTCGCTGTTAACTTCTGGCCTTGGTATAGGGACACTGCTGACGCCTTTACGCTTGTAAATATTGGTTTGGAAAATACTCAGATGGTGCAGGATGATGAGGAAAAGAGGACCGTGGATATGCGACCTTAGATGATACTTTATAAAAAGTGAATTCACAACTCTTAGGACTGCATATAAGTTGCGTTCTAGGTTTCGATAACGTAGGCCTCTATTTACGGAGGAAACTTGACTTGTGATCCTTTGCAGTCAGACTGGCTAAATGGAGGACTTTCTTCTGGGCCTCATAATTTCCTCAGCTTAATGACGCGCAACGGTCAGAGCTGTGTCATAAATGCAAGAGTGTGAATCCCCTCCCTCTGTTCTCTCCAAGTGGCGTGCTCTCGATGTGTAACATACAAGGATAATCCGGGCCGTAACATCACCACAATAGCACTGGACACTCGAGGCAGATACTCGAGCGACAAAAGTTCTGGTCTACGGAGAACAGACAGCCAAGCAGCCGTCCGGTCGACGGCAAGACCCAAAGGCATGTCCGTGGATTATCTGCCCAGGGAGGTTATACGGAGAGTCGAACAGCTCCAAACACAAGGGTGCACAGCCGAGATCAGGTGGATCCCAGCCCATTCAGGAATACATGGGAAGGAAGAAGCAGACAGAGCAGCCAAGGGAGCCACAGGCTCGAGATCGCACGGTCGAACAGAACTAAGGGTTGAGCCACCGCCAGGCTTGCATCCGCTGCACGACCCTGAAGACGCGCGCGCATAAGACCGCCAACAATAACTCGGAAGCCCAATGGCCATCAGATACAAGAGGCAGAGCAACCTTCAGACACAACAATGCCAACTTCCAAATACTCGAGCTGCACGAGCACGAGAGAGAGCGCTTTGCTCATTCAACTACGAACAGAGCCAGAGCAGATCCGCCTCAGCAACTTCCTCTTTAACCACAGAGTGCTAGACGCGACGGACGCAGGGTGCGTCTGTGGGAATAACAAACCGTGGCACACATCCCGCTGCGATGCAGGAAGTCCCGGAACCTTCGAGACCAGGAGTTAGGCCACCTTCCAGGACGCAACAATCACCAGGAAACGAGCGCGAAGCAGCCGCAAAGGTCATCAAGTTCATTGAACGAACTCAGATCCTCGGACAATTTCGGATCGAGGAGTAGTCAGGCGAAGTCGGGCATCGGGGGAGAATATAGGCATATAAACGCGAGACACGAGGTTCTTACCTCTAGAGAACCTAGAACCTCATATACATTAGTAGACGACCACGATCTACGGAGAACAGAGGCTAGCGGTCGAATGTAGAAAGGTTAGAGAGAAAAGAAGTGGGGCGGCAATTACGGATTAATTTTCGGTGCGCGTCGGCTATCCTCCAGACCCCGCTTACCGGGCATACCTATATAAAAGTACGGCCGAAACCGAGTCGAATGCAATTAAGTCTGATATGCCTGCTTTTTCTCTTTAATGCACGTTCTCCCCAGACATGTCCAGCCCAGGAAAATCACCCAGCACAACAACGCGACGTCGTAGAATAGGTAATGTCGATTCTCACTTATTGCATGGTGTAAAGGCTAAGGTTATCGCAGGCTGGTAGTCCTTTCTCTCCATTTTTCGTCACAATTGGCTGACTTCATAGCCGGAATTGCCGCACTCGGCGAATCAAATGTGACGAGAAGAAACCATGTGGCCATTGTGCTCGCAAGGGGCTCGAGTGTAAGCAGACGGAATTCATTGTGCATGAGCGGTGGCCGGAGTCCACTACAGCCACCTCCACAAACACCCACGACGGCCTATCCGAAGGCCAAGACACCTCGACCAACTATTATGATCCTGAGTCGACGTACGATGTTTTCCGCCAAGCTTCTTCCACTGTCCCACGGGAGCCTAGACGCAGCCCCCAGTTACAAGGCTTAATCGAGGTGACGGTGACCGAGGAGATTGCCAAGCTTCTAGACATCTACCAAAGGGGCATCGGTACATGGATGGACGTTTTGGACCATTCACTCGCCTACCAGCGCCAAGTTGTACGCTACGCACTCTCGTCTCCACTCCTTCTGCATGCCATCTGCGCACTTTCCGCCAAGCAGATGAGTCTTCTTGGGGAAGCATTCCTCTGGGAGCCCGTCTCCGCGCGACATTACGGGAAGAGCCTTGGACTGCTCATTAGAGAACTCACCGAGCAGCAAACCAGCCGGGAGGTTATAGTCTCAGCAACAATTTTACTCTGCAGCTGCGAGCTACTGGCTTGTCCGGGTGTGGATTACCAAAGGCACCTGTACGGTGCTCGTTCCCTGTTTCAGACTCACAGCATTGCAGCCAACGGAAGCAGCCTTGAGCACGCCGGCTTCTGGATATATGCGCGACATGATGTGTCTCTGGCACTAGTTCATGAGTGTGCGACGCTGATACCCCCCCGAGAATGGCCGAATGTTCCTCAGTTCAAAGAGACAGAGGAGGACAGACTAGGGAATCGAATTCTGTGGATTCTCGCAAAAATGATCGAGTTCAGGTTTTCGTCTATCGAGGGTAATTGGTCTGATAAACGAGCTCGTGACTTCCGAGATCTGTCGTCAGAAATCGACCTCTGGTGGGAGAGCCTTCCTTCCTCCGCCCGCGGAATTGCAACAACGGATATCTCCGGTAACGGACTCACAAAGATGTGGTTCTGTGTTCCCTCTGCAGGTAATGTGTTACAATGCTGCTGCGGCGCCTCCGATACTAATACGACCTGCGGTATACAGCGGCTGGATGCCTGTATTATCACATGACTAAGATATTATCCTTTGAATGCTTGCTGGAGAGGTATACGGAGGTTCACTCGGAGACAAGTCAGTATAGTAATTGGCTTGAGGAAATTCGCTCTCATGCTCTAGCCATTGCGTCTATCTGTCTCTCCCCGGGCTTACAGGAGGGCGCGTTGATCGTCGCAGTAAACCCTCTCTTCTATGGTAAGCTCACTTCGTCATGAAAACCCAGGACTTGACGCTGACTACATGCAGCTGCAAAGCACATCTGCTCACTGTCACTAAAAACCAAAATTTGGGCATTGCTGGAACACATTGAGGTTCACCTAGGATTCCACACGCAGAACCGGGTTGCCCAACTGCAAAAAGAGCTGGTATTGAATAACAGATAGGAGACAACATTTTGGGTTCAATGATGCAACATCGACCCCAATCACCATGTCTGTGCTCATAACGCAATCGCGGCCAATTGAGTAACTACAGCACTCGGGACGGCGAACCCCTTTAGTTCAGGCAACGAAGACTCTTGAACTTGCTACGGGAGTGGAATTGAACGGCCGTGAATACAAAGCAGGGAAGCCCTGCCTACCATTATAAGACATTCTTGTTACGCGCGGCAGTTCCGACACAATAGTCCTCCAAGCCGGCGTTTAAATATGTGATCTCCTTAGTCACATAACCGCGCATGGCATAATACTATTCTAGCGATCAACTTGCTCGGAGTAAAGGTGTCATCGAATAGCAGTATTCAACTACATAGGAGCACGAGAGGAGAGCAGCTATGCAAAGAAAAAAACCATTCGCTACGAGTGAAAGACTGCCAAGTTCAAGTTAACATTAATTGTGCTCCTAACGATGCTCCAAACCTCAATGGTCTCTGGCAACCGAGACCGGACAAGTGCTACTTATCAGAGGGGAGAAATTTATACGACTCAAACTAAACGGTAGAAAGTCCCGCAACGTTCGCTTTCTCCACCACTGCTATGCCTTTGAGCGAGAAGTATGCGAGAGCACCATTGTAGACGGGGCCTTCTCAAGCCAACGTTAACACTTTCCTTTCGCCGAGCGAGGCGGCTTCCTACAGCCACTACAGCTTGTCGTTTCGCCTCAGCAACTGGAGCAATCTCAATCAGGAGATCCTCAAGATCAAAGGAGAGAAGAGGGACGAGACGATCTACATCTCCAGAAACCGGGGGTTTGGGCAGCTACTCTCTACCCAGAGATCTTTGGCATACTAGAGATACACCTTTCTTTTGGCCATACCGACAACAGCGATATGGGTATGTTGCCACGGTTCGCACTTGGTCACTCTATTGGGAATGGGTTCTTGACTTGGTATCGACTCCATGGCGAATTCACGTTAATATCGTGGCAAGCCTAAAGAATGGTTATGAGCCAAAGTTATGAGGTTAGAATATAAGTCCAAAGGGGACAGGCCACTAGGAAGTAACGTTCTGGTTCACGAAGAAGCAGTTCTGTGGCTTATATGCTCGGCTACTGTAAGCCTTGAAACGTCTCTCTTAGGTGTCAAGACACCAGGACACATGAGTCATATATAACGTCGCTAAGTCTTTAAGTATCCTAACGGCAGTCGCATACAAAATATTCAATGAGGCATGTAATAACAGGCATTGTAACCTGAGGGCTAGCTGGTTAAGTAATTGACAACGTGCGTCACAAGAAAGTAGTGGCATTGGAAATGTCCGAGCTATTATCATAGAGGCCGAGAGTCATGGCGGTAGTCGTCGATGCTCTGCGTATCCTTACCCTCTGGGGCCACTCTGTTTCTCTAGCGTGGGGGTCGACGTGCTCCGCGACACCGTCACCTACTGTGCCGCGGACCGCTACGGCCTCGAGGAGCTTAAGCGTCTAGCCCTGCGCAAGCAGGGGCTATAGGCCAGCATCGATATCGGCACTATCCTACGGTCCGACTAGTACGCCTACGCCTATACACCCGACTCGGATAGCCGCCTACGCGCTTATTACCTCGCATATTAATCCTATCTAATAGTTATATAACCTAGATAACTCTTACTTCTATATTAATAATACGAACCTATTTAACTAAGGATAGTCTAATCGTTTCGATTATATATAGTTCCATAGTATAGATAGCGGCATTAGAGATTAGGGAGTAACTCATAGGTTAGCATTACTATGCCTAAGACTAGAAGGCTTTAGCCTTTTTAATATTATCTATTATCTGCTACCCTACATAATATCTCCCGTTAGTATATACTCTACTAGCTTATCTTTCGATCTTTATAAGAGCAGGCGAGCTAGACATAAGATAGAGAGTGCTAGCTATGGGGTTATGAACAAGGAAATACGTTCATTCCTATTAGTAACAATTTAGGGAATGGCAACCGTGGGCATGTTAATTCTGTAAAGCGTACCTCCCTAAGTCTTAGGTTGGCAGAATAGCATCTTACATACATGTGCGCTTGTCTGGGCCCCGAGCACAGCCCCTGTCTTGGGCTGTCGTCTTCCCCGTTAAACCACGTCCTCCTCATCTTTATCCCGAAGAGCTTCCTCCTCTGCGTACTTAGGCGTCTGTCTGGCGTAGGACAAGTCTCCTTTACACCTCAAGCCAGTCATCGGGGACCAAATCGCCAGTCCAGATCTTCTCTGGCAAATCACTTTGTCCATACCTCAGCCACTTATTAACCGATGAAAACTTCTTCGCCTGTATCTTCTTAGTCGAGCCAGCGCACCGTGCAGTAAATATAATCCCTTAATGAACGCTCTAGATTAGCTTCGGTATCGAGATAAAATAAGCGAAGGATATACCTTTGAACTTCCACCTGTCCTTTGCAAACCAGCTCTTTCCGGGCTTATCAACTAGAGCCACCGTCGTAATATTTTGCACGTAAACCTTATCCGACATAAAGATATGACGGAGGTTTACATCCCGCGACACAGACGCTCCATACGGAAGCTCATGCATGTAAGGAGTGATCCTGTAAAAGTACGGTAACTTGAAGGCTATAGCCAGAGAATCGAAAGTTCCGGCACCGATCTCATCAGCCAAGTGGAAATCGAACTTAAGCTCTTCAATGTGGCTGCAAATCGGCTGCATGGCATTGCAGGGTGTGGCCCATAGTAGCAAACACATGGAAAATGCAAGGGCCAGAATCGTCCCGCACCTATGCATCATAGCTGCCGGATGTTTGTGAAGCATTGGCATAGAGCCTGGATGGCGAGAAATGTCAAACGTTAGCCGAGAGTTACGTCCTACAGCTAAGGTGTTGTTCGCTAAGAGAATATCTAGACTTGCCTCGCAGTTGGCTTCTTTAAATAATTTCTATCTCTTAGGTACGAGGTCGCTCTATGGATTGATTGCTCTTATTTAATTATGATACTACCAGGCCAATAACGTGACTAAGGTGGAAACTACGCATAGAAAGTGGCATGATTAACAGGTCATCTAGGATTATCTTACGTGGCTAGATTCAGGGGCCAGGGGGCGAGGGTTTATACTAGATAGGTCGGTAGTAGACTGCGAAGGTCGCCACGGCGTGAATGGAGATAGAATCAGATGATACTATACCTAAGCATAGTACGAGTAGCTAGTCTTGCATAAGCTTTATCTAACCTTGGTGTGAAGTATTGCATCTTTAATGCCGCTATTCTAGAGCAAGCATCTACGAGTACTAGTCTCAGCTCCGTACATACGGTCAAACTTAAATATTACGTCCTAAGTCCCGCTGAGGTCTTTATATAGAGATCTATTACAAGCTGAGGCAAGCTGTCACCCTGCCCAAGACTGCATTAATAGCGTTACAATCATGCAGAGCTATTATCACGCCACTAGCATCCTGGGTCGAGCGCCTATGTATCATAAGTAATGCTAATTGCGTCTTAACGGAGGACTAGTTAACATATTCTACCAGCGATGGTAAGCCCAAAAGGCTAAGTCCGCGAGATAATACTGCCTCAAACTAGTAGCCCCTGCACCTTAATACTTAAAATGCTTGGCTATATAGTAATAGTCAATGCGTACTCGTACATAGAGTGCATAATGCGGGATTAAGATTAAAAGCCCACTCTACCCAATCCGCGTAGTGGATGTGCTTAACCCTAAACATCCATGCAAATGTCCTCGACTCCTCTGCCGTGTCTTGGATCTCGGCGGTACATGACAAGCCTGCTAGTAGTGCCGTACCAGCTCTTCGCGTGGTACGGAGTATTCGCAAACGATTAGTATTCGCCAAAGTGGAAACGGTTACATTTCGGCTGCGCCAAAGGAACGATGACTCGTTTGGACACCCGAATCACGCGCGAAATAGTTGACTCAGGCGCGGCGTGGCTAGCCGCACCTTGGAACTGGTGTTAGGTGTCGCCATTATGATCGTATGACTCATTCGGAAATTCGGCCAAGAATTCTTGTTTATGCGTGCCGCAAGCTTAGTTAGCGGCGGATTCATCCCACCTTGGCACCGAATAAGTTCCTGGGTTTTGTAAATTAATGCAATCAGAAAGAACATGCGGTACGGTAGGGCTGTCACAGACAGCATGTAGGTGGCATTAAAAGGTATGAGGTGGGTTGGGTCAGACACGGCGTCCGACACGGGGGCAGATGGGTGATATTCCGGTCTAATAGGTGTTTAGTACTATTAATAACTAGGTACATTGGTTGCGACCTAGATTACTAGCTAGTTAAGGTACCAAGGCGCCACAGATACTAGGTACAAAGCTAGGTAGTCTAGGCCGCTCAAACTCAAATATATAATAGCATACCTGTCTAGTGACAAGTCGACCCGCCGACTATCTTAGCGGAACAACGTCACTGCTAACCTAGGTACTTCCCTTAATGAGCGATGAGTCGGGTTATCCACCGTTATAAATAACTACTCCCTAGTAATTATATCATATAACAAGTGGATCAGCGTAAAGCGCATGAACGGAGAATATTACGGACAACGCGTCTTATGAGTCAAAACACAGGGTTAACGAGCCAGCGACTCAATAGGTAAAAGGTTTCGATATCTCCATAGAAGGCCAGGACCGCAATCTGTTCTCCGTCGATCATCCAAACCAATAGACCAAAATCGAAACGGAACTTCCTCAAACCAAGCACCTTAAGTTTCCCTTCCCTTTAGTTCTCTTTTAAAATTTTCCTCAAGGAAAGAACAAAACAGCAATTTCCCCAACTCCAATAATCATAAGACCTGCTCTGCTTATCTTGGCGTCTTTCGCGATTACGGCTCTTGCGGCACCGCAACAGTGAGATTCGCCAGCTCGTGTTCCCGTGGACAAGCCCGCCCTCAAGCCGTTCAAGGAGCCCGGTCGGCTGAACGAACTTGGGCCCTGTAGCAACGGCTTCTTCTCGGATACTTAACAACTCGAGCGAGGATTGCGCGGGCACGGAGAAATTCTGCAAAGAGCGGCTGTACGAAGGCACGCAGGAGAACTTCGCAACCCTGACGAGTGCCGTGCCAGCCGAAGTCAGCCAGCACATAGGCATATTATTCAGCACCCCGCCTAACCTTCCTAAGAACAAGCTGCTGTCCCCATGCCACCTGGACCTGAGGACCGCTCTTTCCCTTGGCACGAAAGCGGAAATAAACATGGACGATGGGGACCAGTTGGGTGTAATATTCGCTGGGCGAGTACGATTGGCTGGAGCAAGGCGAGTAGGAAAAACGTATTCGATTAGTTTCATTAATTTGGGTCATAATCCAATCCGGTTCCGCTCAGATTGCAACTCCTCTACTATTGTGCCCCGGAATCCTCCCCCCCTTCCCCCCCCCC